>JANHGB010028365.1:31442-61782 GCA_026283785.1 Coracopsis vasa | reverse complement strand
TCCACAAATTTACCTTAGCTTACTGATCCTGCATTAAGAAAGCATGTAAGTGAGTATTAACATCCAAGTAGATTAAAGAATCCTCTCAAAAGTGCTAGTACATCAGGGGTGATTTTGTGTTTCTCTACATGTGCATAGCATAGCGAGGCCCCCTGGTTTCATTTCTTCAGTTTTACAATAACTCTTTAGGTGCGCTATTAATGAAAATAGTAGGGTGTTAAAATTCATTCCCAGTGGATGCTTTTAGGCACGTATTTTCAGTGTATGTTATGTAGGTGCTGTCAGCTGGCTGCTTGCTATGTAAAGTGTTTGACAGTATACATTAGTGTTGGGTATATCATGTACTTATTTGGGGCCAGGGGAGGAGCAAAATGAAAGCTTTACTTGTTTGAAAAGTTGAAAAAAAGACTTGAAGAAAATTCAAAATGAGTAAACTTTCAGTTAGAGTAGAACTTGTCTTGGCAAGGAAGCTAACAACTTTGTGTTCCTTTTTGTTATTCATTTTCCTAATAAGTCTTAAGTAATACCTTCCCAAGCTTCTGATAAAAAGGGGAGGGGGATGTTAATGGGTTAATGTTCAGTAAGCAGCTACTGAACCTTCCAATAGAAATTTCAGTGTGAAAGCCTTGGCATCAAGTACCATGTAGTCTGACTCTTACTGGTACGATCTATATGACAAACAATTGTTTGCCTGGTTTATGCTAAGCTGTTTGTGGCATTTAGTTGCAAACAAAATTTTGTAAGGCTTAAGGCTTATGTTGTAGTGAAAGTTAAATGTTTGCTACTACTGCTACATCTTACACACAGAAAGGAGTTTAAAGTTCCCATTACCACCAATTCCAGCAGCTCTTAAAAATTAAGAAAATTAAGAAGAAATAGTGGGGGGAGACAACAAAATGCTGTATTTGCAACATGCCAGTTAAGGCGAGACATCATGACAAAACTGAAACATTCGGCTTACACTATGAAAAATATGGAAAACTTCAAACCTATGTCCAAAACTCCACATTCCACAACTTACCAGCAAGTAAGGAAAGCATTTACAGTAGGAGGAGACGAGCTCTTTAAACTGAACATAAAAGGCGTAGCTGGATTACACTGAAGGCTTTAAGGAAGTATTGCTTAAGGAAAAGCATAACTGTGTCTTTCAGAGAAGAGCTGGCGATTTGGCAGTTATTAAGAAGATCAACCCACCTCTTGTTCCCTTCCTCATGTTCCAAAAAGCATGAAATAAAATCATGTAAGCTCTGGTTTTGTTGCACAAGTTACTTTACAGGACAATAAAATTGAACCGTTCGATCCAAGCTACAGAACAGTGAAACTGTAGTGCGTTATTTAGCTTGCTCTTTGCTGGCTGTAAGACATCTCTTGGGCTCAGTTTCCCTTTGCTAGCTTTGCTTGTTAATTTATAAAGGCTTTAAGAGTATTCAGTTCTCACCACAGGCTGAGAGTGAAGACCTAGCAAAATGAAATGTTAGTATCCTAAATAATAGGAGAAGTCATGGAATGTCTGTCAGGAAATCGAATCCTTCTACGCAGCTTGGCCAAACAGAACGTGTACTTGCCTTTCATAATTTTACATACAAGAAACTGGAAGGACTTTGCTTGGTCCTTTGAAATGACCTCTGATCAATGATTTTAAAAATTTAAGTTAGACGTTCAGAGGAGTAAGGCTTTCTACACTTTAACCCAGCAAAATGTATTAAAATGAAGCTTTGAGTAGTTGTGAGTAATACAGGCAATTGAGTAATACTTACCAAGTGTATCTCCTCTTACAGGGTTCCATTTAACAGCAGTTGTTAACTAAAATCATGGCAGCTGCCAGTAGTGAGGTGCACCAGCCTGTAGATCCTGAAATCTCAAAGCTGCAGTTTGCTCCCTTCAGTAGTGCCTTGGATGCAGGATTCTGGCATGAACTAACCCAGAAGAAACTCAATGAGTACCGGCTGGATGAGACCCCCAAAGTTATCAAAGGATACTACTACAATGGTAGGTAGAAATTGAACATCCTGCTTCGTAGTTCGAGTTTCTCCTGTCATTCTTCTAGGTATATGATATTTTGCTTCTAAGTATAGATATTTTGCTGAAAGGTTAGAAAACACAGCTGGGTGAGCTGTGAATTCTCATGTGTCTGTGGGTAATTTATAACTTACCTAAATTTCTCTCTTTTTGTTAAAGTATTTCAGTTTAAACGAAGCATGTTACTGCTTTTTGTCTAGGTGATCCTTTGGGTTTGCCAGCTCGCTTGACACTGGAGTTTAGTGCCTTTGATATGTAAGTACGTACCATGGTTTACCTTAATTTGTACATGAAGACGCTAATGTATCTAAGATAGGAACAGGTATCTTTGTAGTTAGTGTCGTGTTTGGTTTATATTGGTGGATTATAAAGTTGTAAATCACTGAAATGACTTTCTCTGCCTTGCTTGGCATGCTGGGAGCCTAGAGAGGCTTTGTGCATTTTGGCATAATTTCTTAGGAGATATTATTCCATTAATTGTTATGTAAAAGCTTTTAGGTACAATACTAAAAGTGTATGCAGCAAAGAGATTGGAAGAAAGCTGTGACATTGGAACAGGAATTTCAGGTTAGGAGAAAATGGATAGTACTATGGTATGCTCTCAGATGTTATGATGAACATCAAATTATGAAAGGTCAACTTATGTAGTGTTTAATTATCCCTCCTGTGGTAATTTTCTGTACTTCTCTTTCTGTATTTTAGGCAGTCACTTTAGATAATCATGAAGAGCTCCCTTTCAGCTTTATAAAGTTTGGAAACTGCATCAGGATTATTTATTATTTATCTTTAACATTTGCTGTATTTGAGGTTTAGCAGTGGTCAGAAATATATCGGTTTAGGAGAATGGTGTTAAAGGAGTCAATGAAATCAATCAGATCTAGAAATTAAAGGAATATTGCAGGGTTTTTACCTAATTTACATTGAAAAAGGGAGGGAAAATACATACTGTGTTTCCAAACAGCTTCTTCAGCTGATGATGTTACAAGCTATAAAAGCTACTCAATCTTTTGTCTGGTTTAGGCTTCCTTTAATATGTTTTTTAACCTTAAAATTTTTACTTACCAGCTCTTTATATGAATAAAATACATCTGAAGTTAAGTCTTGATTTGTTTTTTCTTAGTGAAAAATCCCATTTGTCATGGATAGTTTATATTTGATGAGAATTTAAAAATCTTCAATCTGTGATTTAATGCCACCTTGTTTAGAGAAAATATAGATGCCTGATGTATTTTTGAAGTCAGAATGTAGATGTGTATTTGCATAGGTTATTTTACCAAACCATGTTCAATAAAGCATTACGGTCATAAAAATGTTTTCATTAGAACTGTTGTTTACTTTTGCTACTGTGCCTCATCATTTGATAATGTCAGGGCAACTTTGCACCATAAAGTAGCTACTACCACTGATAGGTTTTTTTTCTTTTACTCAGGAATGCTTCAACACCAGCACGTTGCTGTCCTGCTTTAGGAACATTGTATAATACCAATACTTTTGAGACTTTCAAATCCTGTGATAAGAAGTTACTTCTGGAAAAAGAAGCAAATGAGGTAAGATTAAAACTCAAATGAACTGATAAAAAAGACTTGGAAATAATCCGTGAAGTGCTTTATAGTCTCTGCCCCAAATATTGGAAATACTGTCCATACCCATACAGTAGCCTCAGGATTTAACTTATTCTGGAGGGAATAGTTTGATGTTTGCTTTTCACTGATCTTTTATGAGAGAGTAGAAAGTAGTTAATTATTCTTGAAGACTTCATTCAGTGTTTTACTAGGCCACATTTTAAGCTAAACAGTACCATTTGAATTCTGGAGAGCATGTTTTTAGCATTTGTTTTGACGCCCAGAAACCAGCAAATGCTCAGTTTAAACTTTAGATTACTGCAATACATCTGTGTGACAAAGTGATGGGGAAGCTCCAGAACAGCAGGAAGACTGAGCTAAAGCAAGGAAAAGGTGGCTGTCAAAGGAAGGGACTAGCCTGCTTGCATTGTAACCGAATTAAATGTCATGGCTTGGTGAGACATGAAAGTCAAACTAAGGCAACATTTTTTCATTCTGAGACACTTTGCTTTGACCAGTCCTTGATTCCTTTGATTAGATTAAATAACTTCTTTTCTCACCAAGGTAAAATGTACTGCCTTCTTCTAAGTCTTCATTTTTTGGTTGAATTTCCTAGGACCTTATTCAAATTTCTAGTATCTATAGATCCCATGAATGAAAAAGATGAAAACACCATAAAAGGCTATGTTAATGCCATAGTATGTTCTACAGGTACTAGTGTTAGTATCTCGTATCCCTGAGGGACTGTTTCTGATGAGGTTGGTTTTGTTTTGTTGGTGTTCCATGCTTGATACATGAACTAATGCTCCTTTTGTTCCCTAGCTGCCATATTTTTTTGTGTTGCAGAGTTCATGTTTGTGTCTTACCTTTAGAATCCTTCTAGCATAGACAATAGCGTGGCTGAGATGCATTAGGGGAAGATGAGAGTGTGTTACAGGGAATGTCAATTCAGTGTTTTAAAGACAGCTGGAAGACTTAAAGATTCCAGCAACTGTTCTCATCCTACTTCTTTTGTTTCTCTGTCCTTTTTCTTCCGTCTTGTCCCCACAATCACTACAGATATGGGAATCAATAAAATCTGGAGCTGCTCTGGAAAACCCTATGCTCTTGAACAGATTCCTGCTGCTGACATTCGCAGTGAGTAAAGATAACATGATGAAGTAGGTTCTTCTGAAATGCTGTGTTAGTATTAGCATATTGATGTTATCAGGATCATTCTCAGACATCTTAAAATGTCTGAAAACATTTAAAAAGCCCTAAAAGCCATTCTTACGTACAGATACAAAATATTTTAGGATGAATCCTTTAAAAAATGCTGGTGCCATCTCATTGTTTTCTACAAATGTATAAGATTATCTGATGGCCTTAGAGTTGTTAGTAAAAGTAGAACAGCAGTTTTGTGCTTAACAACTTAAAAGTTTCAATCAATAATGCTCCAGGTGACAAAACTTGAGGTAGTTTATGCACATTATCTGTTTAAGTCTGAAATAAAAACATAGAGAAGGGGAAGTTTTCTAGTATATTTTTATTGTTTTCTAAAGTCATGACAGTGCCTTATGAAGTGTGGAGAATTGTGGTTAATATGGTTAGTATCATCAACCATCAGTGTTATGATCAGTATTTGAAACCAGTATTTACTTTGATTGATGTCTTTATTGTCTAATTTTCCCTTTTTTTTTTTTCTTTTTTTCTAGGATTTAAAAAAGTACCACTTTTATTACTGGTTTTGCTACCCTGCTCTCTGCTTCCCTGATGGAATCCATATAGTTCAGAAACCAGTGTGTCTTGGTAACAGATTCCCATTAAATCAGGTATTCAAAATACTAGACGTTGTGAGTCTGTAACACTAAGTAGTTTTCTGGGCTGTAAAACTTAATATTTTTATTAGCACATACTGAATTAACTTGAGAATCTAATTTCTTTAAAAATCTTCACTTTTTTTAATTTCCATGTAGTATTTTTATTCACCTATTTTTACATTATTATATAAAATCTCTTAGCTTAAAATCCCTTCAGCTGTATTGATTTGTGGCAAACAAATTCTTGAAGAGGTGATTTTGTATATTTTCATTTTTATATAAAGCTTATTGAATATATGAGTTTTGAAACTCATCTTTTTAAGAAACTTTATTAAAAGGGCATCCCCTGGCAGAGCTAAGTCATGAGCAGTTACAAGATTGTTAATAAAACACATGGTTGGACAAGAAAAAGAAGTGGATAAGAAATATTACTTATTTCTAGTAGCAAATTTTTGCTGTTTCTTTCATATTAAAATGCAAAAGGATGAAAAAAAAGGCAAGTGTTTGCTCACGTGTGCCTTTTTGCTTTGCATAACCTTGAATGTCTTTTTAATGGCATAATAATCAATAAGAAACAGTTTGGGATTTCTCAATGAAAAATACTTAGTTCCCTTCTTCTCAGAAGACCCTCATTAATTCTGTAGTAATAAATAGTGCAAAAATACCTGGCATGATCCAAAGAGAGTTTCAACTAAACACTGAAAATAGATATAATGAATCGAGTGAGTCTCAATCCCTGTGCTAATAATAGAGGGTCAGATTTACCTTCTTATAAAGCTACTGTGGTTATCAGAATAAGGTTTTTACCTTAGTACAATTTCTATTGGTAGATCAGTTTGCAGCAGTGATAATGCTTTGGTTTAAATTTGCATTGACATATGCTCTTTTAGCAGCTGAATTTTTGATCTAAGGTATTGTGGTCATAATGGGCTTTACAGCTTCTGTGTCAGCTACTTTCTAAGATGAAGTCAGGTACCCTTCCCAGATCACAGATGATTAGGGTTGGAAAGGACCTTAAAGGTCATCCGGTTCCTTCCACTGCTAAAACACTCTCTGTGGTTCTGTATAAGATGGTTAAAACTGTTGATTACAGTTGGCTTTTTTGCTTTTAGATTCAAGCACTTCAGAAAGCCTATGATGAACTTTGCCAGAAAGAGGGGGTTACAGCCTTGCCTTATTTTTTAATCAAGTATCATGACAATTCTGTTGAGATATCTCTACTGAAAAAGTGGGATGGTTTCTTCCAAGACCAAAGAGGAAAGGTAATGAGAATTTTATGTCCTTTTGTAACCTAAAAATGTTTAATTTACAAATGGTTTGAAACATGTTTGAAAAAGC
The DNA here is from genome assembly GCA_026283785.1 of Coracopsis vasa. Taxonomy (NCBI): domain Eukaryota; kingdom Metazoa; phylum Chordata; class Aves; order Psittaciformes; family Psittacidae; genus Coracopsis; species Coracopsis vasa. Next base: position 55,064 of record JANHGB010028365.1, on the reverse strand, counting down.
TGTGGCAAACACTTGGCTGCAATCTAGTGTCACAATGTATTAAACATTTGCAAATACATAAAAGATGTGTGGGGGCCTTCTCTGTCCAGCAGTTTTATATTAAAAAGGCCACATAAGTTGTACTGTGAACTGAATATCAGTATGGATAGATGAATTCTCATTTAGAGCAATTTTATTTGCAGGTGACAGTTGGAGTTTATGATCCATGTAACTTATCCCAATATCCAGGATGGCCACTGAGAAATTTCCTGATCCTGGCAGCCCACAAATGGTATCTATCTAATATTTTCCCACAAAGATTGTTTATGGTTGACATCAAATTAGCTTGCTCCCCACCATGGTACTTTATTGGTATCACCCACCTGAGATTTAACTTTCAACGTTTTAACTTACCTTTGGTGATTCTGATTTTGCATATTATTCTGTTTTTCACTTCTGACATTCACAGCTTGCTATTATTCTTAGTCCTGACGTTCATGCATTTACCTGGAAATGTTTCAGACCCTGCAGTCCCTTATAGCTGTTTCAAAAAATGGCACAATATCAAGAATGAGAAGGATCATGCTTGTGTCATGGCAGAGTACATCATGTCACCTGATGTGTGCTCTAGTGCTTCAATGCTTATGATTCCACTAAATGCTGTTTGTCTGGCAGCATTGTATAACTGATAGAGGCCAGTCAGTGACATTTCTTTAGAGCTATTTCACAACAAACTACTCATTTTCACATCCTAAGCAATTGTTTTCTTAATTCCTGATAAGAAAACCAGTGTTCCAGTACTGACAGGAAAAACTTATTCAGAATCTGCACTGATTCTGTGTGAAATAGTGAAAAAGAAGTCCCTTTCCTGTTGAAGAAGTTGCATGTGTCTCTCTCTGTCTTTTCTTTTTTAATGCTAGGGGCAGCCTTCTCCAGTCATTTGAAGTGCTCTGCTTCAGAGATAGGACCTTGCAAGGAGTGAGAGACATAACACACAGCATTATCTTTGAAATAAAACTTCCAGAGAGAGCACTCGGCCCAGGTAAGCCACTTAAAAAAATTCTTTCAATTGTTTTTTCTCCCTCCTCAATCACTGTGAAGATGGAAAAAATAAATGAGTACTAAGTCATTGCTTATGCTGAGGTATTTCAAATGGATTTGAAATGGTTTGAATTTTTGTTAAGTATCTATAAAGGAAATAATTTATTCTTAAAAAAAACCCCACCATATTCTAGTAATTTTTTCCTCCTTCAGTTGTGTTCCTAATTTACAAAAGAAGTAAAGTCCTTCTGGTGTCATATGAAACAAACTCAGGCAATTAGCAAGTAGTTTCTTTCCTGTCAAATTTGTATGCAGTCCCTCAACTAGAGAAAATGCATGTGCTAGTGAATTTGTGTTGCAAACTTTCTGTACATGTCTAAAATGGTAGAAGCCTGCTATAGCGTGGAATTGTTAGTTCAATCCCATAGTGATGTAGGCAGATGTATTTTAAAGCAATGAACTTGTAACATTAGAAAATAATCTCAAACTTAATTTATAGGTACAGGGCGGCATCACAAAACTCCTCTGCCTCATCCAAGAAGTTCTGAATGCTTTACCATCTCATCCTTGTGAATTATTTAATTATTATAGAATTAGGGTATATAATTCTATACTGAATTTACAGATGGGGCTTAGGGAACATGAAGATGATTGAACTTGGCAAAATTTATGAAGTTCCGAATGCTGATCTTCCTTAGTTTTAAACATCGCAGTGTGTTTGACATTAAACATCCAGAGGCATGGTGCCATCTCTGTCCAAGGTTTGAAGCAAGCTGGACAGGCAAAAGCAGCACATCGGGCATCTGAGCATAAAGCACTTATGCAAGAAGCAGTGCTTTCAATTGATAAAAAGCAGCAAAATATGTATTGTAGCATATACTAGGTGTTAGGATACAGACTATTTACTTACAGGTTCAGAATTTGTGGAATTTTTTTCCAACAGGGTTAAATCAAAAAACAAAATCTTTTTTTTTTCTATCCTGTGATATTAACGTTTCAATTTTATTTCTTTCCCCCTTTTTTCTTTTTTTTTTTTAAATATGTCAAATTAGATTGTCCAAAAGCTGTTGGATGGGAGAAAAACCAAAAGGGAGGGATGGGTCCAAGGATGGTGAATCTCAGTGAATGCATGGATCCAAAAAGGTTTGTTCATTATCTTTTATATTTCTGTAGTTTTCCTTACTTGGGTTTAAGCCATTGGCAGGTTGAAATGTGAAATGCAAGGACTATCTGTATCTGTTAGGTAATAATCTACAGGAACACAAACTGTCTATTGTTTTGATAGTCCTATTGAGGAAAAAGGCTTTAATAGAGCAGAGTGCTCTGAAAGCAGCAGAAATGTTTGCAGTTGTTGACTCTAGCTCAAAATTTCAAGTGCATTATATTTAAAATGGAGTGGATATAGGTCACAGTGTTACAGGCCTGTGGGTTTCATTCAATTCTATAACCTGCAGATTATTAATCAAAATAAGCATGGAGAAAAGTTCAGCCTTTGTCAGAGTGTAACAGGGAAGAGCTCAGGAAACATGACAGTAATTTTTATCATCCTGCACATAATCTATGGGAAATGACTTGAAAACAGTCTAAGCTGTACAGCCTCTTGGCTCATCTGCTTTCACTGACTGAAAAACTGCAGGAGCATGGTGATCTAATGATTTAAGTTACCATAGGTCACGTATCAAGGTGAGCCATTTTTGTCTTGCAGTTATGGCAATTCATAGTATGTTCATAGACATTAGAGAAGGTTCATATGAGGGCTCTTAATTCTTCTAGGTAAATGTAATGTGACCTTTATTTCTGTGTATGCTCCCTTTTCTTAATTCCCATGGGGACATGTTGGTAATATGCCAGCCTTGGCAACTGCAATCTTAAATCCTTGTTAAACAAACAATTTACTGCACACTGCAAATTTCCTTTATGGTATGTAAAAGAAAGAAACCATCAGCAATCTAAGAACTGTGGTGACCTGACTTGAGAGTTTTAACACCCTGTGTTCTGATGAATATAAAAACCTGACACTAGGTTGAGCATGGATTTCCTACCTCATTTTCCTTCTAAATTTTCCCCACAGAAGATTGCCCACATTCCTTAGGGATTAGTGTAGTATTTAATGTTAAGGACAGGTGTAACTGAATACAGAAACCAGATAATTTAAAAAACAAACAGAAGTTTATGGACAAATGGTCTGTGTCTTATCACTCAGCTTGACAGGAGCCTTGGCCAAGGTGCTATTTTTGTTTTCATGCTTGCATCAATTTTGTTACCAAAATTTGAGTTTTGGATTGTTACATTTTTGAGAAGCCCTTACAAACATGTTCCGATTCCTAAGGAAGTATGTGGCTTTAGTAGACTTCTACACCAAGCCCAGAGTAGCCAGCCGGCACGCTTCTGTATGCCCTAGCCTTTGAAAGAGAATGTTTTCTTAGCAGAATTTCCTGGTTAATAACCATCTTGTCAAATGTCTGCAGACTGGTTGGTTGATTGGTTTGGTTTTAAGCTTCCACTGTCTTTCTACTCTTGTTTCAGTAGTGATTTACTCTTCTGTTTTAAAGCAGTATAGTCACAGCTTTTATAAGCAAAGTTCATTAGGGGTGTTTGGCCAACACGTTATTTACAAGGAACCATTTATGTATTTACATAGAATTGACTTTTGGCATCTTCTCTTTGCATGTTTGTCCTGTTTAGCTGATAGCCAGAACGGTTAAATTTTTATGGGTAGGACCCTCATGAACATACTGCATGTGTCACAAGAAAAAGCAGTGTAAAAAATGCCTTTTCCTCATCTCCTTTACATATACCTTATTATTATGTGGAAGTATGCTTCTGGGACTTTGGTTTTTCATATTACCTATATATTGAATTGTTGAATTCTTTCTCTCCTTAAAAAAAAGAAAGTATTAAACTTCTTGAGTTGGAATAGAAGTAATTGCTTTGTTGCTGAAAGACAAGAACATTCAGAAGTGTGTTGCTCTTTTTCGTGGTATAGGTTAGCAGAATCATCAGTGGATCTGAATTTGAAATTGATGTGCTGGAGGTTGGTGCCTACTCTTGATTTGGAAAAAATTGTGTCTGCCAAGTGTCTGCTGCTAGGAGCTGGTACACTAGGTTGTAGTGTTGCAAGGACCTTGATGGTAAGTCCTGAGTTAATCTTAAAACTAATCTGCTGTTTCTCATAAATTCTGTATGATTTTTGGGGTTTTTTTTTGGGCAGCTGCCATGGAATGTAAGAGAAAAGTTGAATTCCTTTGTATTAAAATAGACAAAATTCATATTAGTTGATACTACGAATTGCAAGGAAGAGGCAAGATCTGTAGCCAATAGAAGTAAGTTCTGCTAATAGTAGAATAGTAGATAGTAAGAGAACCTTAACAGAATAGTAATCTGTTTTAAACTTACATAAAAAAGATTGAACAAGAAATTCTGGAACAAATTAATGAGCAAATTCACAGTGAAGCACTTGTAAATATCAGCACAGTTCTTACTACTTCTCTATAGGGTTTTGAAGGTTTACTGTTAAATAACATATTCATACAGACCAAATTTTCTGTTCTGTTATTTCAGTGAAAGAGCAAGGTTGCTGCTGTGAGTAGATTCAAAAGCTTTTGTAGCTTGATCTTTCTAGAAAAATTGGACAAAACTCTTCTCGAGTTCCTGGCATTACTCAAAAGTATACTCAAAAGCCCATTGTACTTCTTGTCATTTAAATTACTTTCCTGTTTAGGGTTGGGGAGTCAGGAAGATTACATTTGTGGACAATGCAAAGATCTCTTATTCCAACCCAGTACGACAGCCACTGTATGAGTTCGAAGATTGTCTTAGTGGGGGGAAGGCCAAGGCACTTGCAGCAGCAGACAGACTACAGAAAATCTTCCCAGGAGTGGTAAGATTACTTAAGTACTTAAAATGTGTTAACATCTTCCTTGGAAGAGAACCAGTGACTTTAAATGACTGCTCCAAGTTCTAGTAGTTAAGCATTATTATGAGTGGAAAAATACCTGTTAGATGTTATTGAGACAATGTTGTAACAGTGGAATATAATTAAGGATCATCTGAATAATCTTGTAGCTCGCCGATGGTGAAGTAAAATTTTCCCTGCCTGGTATGTCCTAAGGATCTTTCAGTAATGGCAGCTTTTAGTGCCATGTTCTCCCTTTCTGCTCTTAAATGTGAGTTTAGACCCATTAGTTGTCTATTATGGGAGCAGAAGGTCTTGAGGGCAGTAATAAATGTATGGTTGAGATTTATCTTTTATACTCAATATTTGCATTCTTGTTGGAGTTTCTGTTCTCCATTAGAGGCAAATATCTTAATCTTTAACTTCCAGAAAAGCGAAGTAGATTGTAGCAGCCTGGAGAAGTGTTGGCCTTTGACCAAAGTACTGTTCTTTGAGGGAGTAGTAATTTACTATCAAAATGAAGTAGCTGAAAGGGAGCAAGACAAGATGTTGTTTTAGAAGCTTTATAATGAAAGACCCATCAATTGCAGCCTTTATCCTCTTTGACTCCAGGGTTGTGCATCATATGAACATTAGTCAGTGCGCATGTTCAAACACACCTGGTTTTCAGTGCTGAAAAAAGTAGATTAAAAAATCCCAACCTTGTAAATATTTGCAGTTCTCTACATTTTAGTCTTTGTTTGGAGAACGAATTGATCTGGCCTGCAATTTCTCTATCATGGAGAAAATTTGTTATGTTCATTTCACATACATGTGATAAAAGTAATTCGGTGGTTTATAGCTTTTGTTTTGGACTTGAGGCTTGGAACTGGTAACTGTAGTTGCTCAGCTGGCAAACCATATCTTAACCACTCAGTGTAGTAAGAATGAGTTATGTATACTTAAAGTGCAATTCTGTAGGTAAGAGTTATGAACAGTGGAATATAGTTTGTTATGTTGTTGTTGTTGATGATGATCAGTGTTCTGAACAGCTTCACAGAATATAATTTCTAAACAATTTTAGGTTCATTTAGTTTGACCCAAGGATTGCTCTGTGCTTTTGTTCTGTTTTCTTCTATTGATCTTATGATTGTCATTATTTATTAAAACAGTGTTAGTACTAAGTGGATATTCAAATATTCATTGAATTACTATGATCCCTGGTACATAAAAATACTAAACATTTCACTTTCAGAACTGTATGCAAAGAAATCAGAAGAGGCTCTCTGAAAGACTGTAGAGTTTCTGTCACTTGGAAATTACTAGCTATAGAAATACTAAATAGCAGAACAAGTACAGAAAAGAAAGCATCTGTGTGGTATCACCTAGAGCACTAATATGATGCTAACTAGGATTTATCACATGGTTTCTTGCTTTTTGAGCCTGAGAAAATGAAAACAGGACTATTAAGAAAGAGTAGTTTTAATTGAAAGAAATAAAAGCTGTTTGTGAAATCCTGAATGTTGCAGCTTTGCGTGTGTAAAGATCAGAAATTGGTGTCAGGAGTTTTCTTGTTAGAAATAACCAAGGCAGCAAAAGACCAGGCTGTGCTCTGGCGTCTTGAGATTGAGAGGAAGCTTAAAACAGTAGTTAGATATAACCTGCAGACGAGTTTCCAGTTATAAGGGGAACCAGTAACAATGATTTAGTGAGCCTGTATCAATTAGTGTTAGGGCGTTTGGTATACGTAGGAAAAAACGCAATGTTCCTGTGCAGTAATAGCACATACTACATGCAACCCACACTGTGTATAAGGAATTTTTCCTCTACTATACAGCTCAAATATTCTGCATCTGCTACTGCTTTCTTAGCACAGTGTTATGCATTCTGTTATTTTCTCATGCCATGCATGGGTCACATCTGATCAGCCTTCAGGGGTACTTAAACTTAGTTTCATAGCTTTGTGCACAAATGAGGAGAAAGCTGTTGCGCAGACCCTGTGTATTCGTATGATAGACTGTTTCTAAAGAATTTTCAGTGAAACTCATTTCTGCAGTAACTCATGGAGAAGAGATCTCATGTTTGACCATCAGAAAGAACATCTTAACATTAACAGCAATTAATGGGGCTTAACAGTAAAAACTGTTTCAAGCAGTTAATATCATGCTGACAGCATGCGGGAGGGGTGAGAGTAAGGCAGCAGTTCAAGCACAGGGTCTGACAGTCTCTAATTAGCCTGGGTAAACTCTTAGTGCTTTGGGACCATTTGGACAGTGAAGCTGCTGTAACTGGAAATTCTTATAACCCAGCTGACTTTGCTGGACTTCTCAGACTGCAGCTGTATCTGCATTGCAGGCTGCACTGCTGCTCCTTACCAAACCCCATACTCAGCAGTGGAAATGCCTGTGAATAAAACGATCAGTTGTCTTGCATTTTGAACCTGCTTCTTTCTCTTGTACTGAAGAAGTAGCCAAAGCTGTCTCTTGCTGTTTGGAAACCCACACAGTCCTTTAAGCCTCTGGGGATCCAAGCAGCAATGCTGGTTCTGAAGGTGTTTGTGAGTATTGGGATTTGCGTTTCTGTGCAATTCACTGGCAGTCTAATTTCCTTACTCTAATTTCCTTACTCTGATTTCAGTGTGAGTAGTGTTTTGCACACAAAATGCAGTTTCTCCTGGTTGACTTTGAAATGCTTGACTGCTCAATGTGAATTCTTCTTTATTGTTTCTAATTTTACATCCTTTCTAGTTGGAAGAGCAACCACCTCATCATCGCAAACAAGGAGGAATGCTTTGGCAAGGAGCTTTGATTTGTTTCTTTCCACTTCTAAGAATATCATTAGTTGTAGCTTAGAGTTTTACAATTAAAAAGAAGGGAGGACTTGGAAATAGCAGAATTCATGGATTCACAGCCTTTCACTGCAAGTAGGTAATGCACAGACTAATTTGGGTAGCTGCTGTGGAATTTAACTTCACTATGTCACTTACACATTCGTTTCCTGAACTATTCAGGCAGGGAACTCCAGTGTATTCAGTATTTTATCATCCTTTGTTCTGTACTGCATTGTGGGCACTTTGTGTAGCTATTATCAGTGGAACAGTTTACTGATGGCAGCATCTTCATTTTCTGTGCACCTACTGCCCATGGCACAAACGTGACCAGGTTCGTATATTAAAATCCATTGAGTGCAGATACCTTCAAAGTGATGTGAGCCATGGTTTAACCAAAAATGCAGAAAGTTAATAGAAATATGAATAAAAATGAGAGAGATGGCAGCACCATAAATTGCAATATCTTGATGTCTGTTTGCTTTAAACAAAAGCACTGGAGTTTCGAGCACAGCTTTGGTCAGCTGTCAGTCAAGTGGTGAAAAGTGCATTATCTTTTATCAGTTTGCACATATCAACATACAGTCCCTTTTTTAATAGAAACATGATTCTAATACTTTATGGGGTGATAACTAAGTATTTTGGGTTGGGTAATTTAAAATCATTTATTAGTATGAAGGTTCTGGCTGTAAAAGTGTACCTCAGCTGCTTTTGGTAGTGAGTGGTGCCTTTTTTCCATGAGACAGTTATTTGAATAAAATTGAAGCCATTAACGTTACTAGATGTGTGTATTCCTACAGCTACAGACACTGGATAGTTTTGTTCTGAATTCTGGGAAGATTTTAGTATTTTACATACCTTGTTACCATATTTCCATGCAAACAGTGTTCAACTTACTTGTTTAGTTGTTATTTTGTGGAACAAAAGTCCCCAACAGTGTCAGTTATACTGATCTGATCAGTCAGCACTTGTATGCAGTACAGGAGCTTGGTAAGTTATCCATAAATACACTTCTCAAGTACAGCATGGATTAAGTTTTGTGTTTCTGCCACAGGTTTTTGGAGGAGATGATGACAATGAAGGTAAAACCTTCTCTAGCAATTACCCAGTGTCTGTGCTGGTGACACAGAGGTGTCCCCAGTGGGAAACAGTGGAGCTGCCTTGTTAACAGCATACTAGATCACTGTGGGCTTCACATTTTTCCCCTTGGAGGTGGGGGAAAGGAGAGGAGGGGGAAAAAATGTGCATCCTTTGGTATGGTTAGTGCAGACCTTACCCAGATTTATTTCTCCAAGTTGCTCTATGTGTCTGTTTCTCTTTATCATCAGGGATATTTATGATGTTTAGAATGTATACTTTACCCTTGTGGTTATTTGGCTCACCTGGATTTAGGAGTTGTGCATGTAATTTGTCAATTCAAAAGCACACTCCACCAATCCTCCTTTCCTCTCTTCCCATGTAATTTTATGTGTGGTTCACCTATCTTTTAAATTTTGGCATTTAAATTCTTAGTTGCCCACTGCACAGTGAGAAGCAGGGAGACTTTGGCAAGGCCTGTGCTTCTGTAACATACATGAAAGATCCATTATTCTCTTATAGCAGATGGCTGACAGATTGTGTTAACGTATTTCCAAATGAATGAGTTGATTGGTTTGTATGTGCATTGTGTATGTGCTTATTTGGCTCTTCAGCCATTTTCTGCTCAATATGCCTTGACCAAATACAGAGTTAGAAGAAGCATATGTTTCTGCAACAGGAGCAAGCTCTTTCAGCATCTGCATAGTGCAGGCCTCCAGACATCCAAGCACTGGAGTAACAAGTCTCATAAGTGATTTTCTCCTAAATCAAATTCACATATGGTGGGTCAAATTATATGAAGATAATTCCGGACTATTGTTGTTCTCATAAAGAATTTAAAACAAAAGAATGTGTGATAGTTTGCATCTCTCTTACAGTAATTGAATGGATATGCAATATCAGAAACGTTAACAGGCTGTAGTTTATATTGTGTGTGAAATGGCTGCATAGATTAGTCCAGGGCAAAGGTTTTAGATAAGTTTAATAACATGATCATAATAATATGTAAGATGCTTGCTTTTGTAATTGTAGTGGTGTTTGTAAGCTCTGGGGTTCGGAGCAGTCAGCTATCTCCTTAGGATTCACCAGACCTAATAAGCCCTTCTGAGAGCCTGGGCTTGTTAGTTCAGGCACCAAGCCACCTGAACATGGTTAATTTGCTCTCATGGGCCAAGTTAGTGTGTTTGCATTGAGCTGCTCTATTCTGGATAAATAGAGCTGAGTGACATTTCCTCAGAAACTTTAGCACTGTGCTTTAATGTGCAGCACTGATATGGAGATGTAAAGAATAAAGATACCATTCTGCCAAACAGCAATTTAGTCTGTACTCCCCAATTTTGTATGGAACATTACAATAATTCTGTTCAGTCACAAGGTTATGTTTCTAATGTGATGTTTTCTGTCTGTCTCCGTCTAGATTTCAGAAGGCTACAACATGAGCATCCCTATGCCAGGCCACCCAGTGAATTTTTCTGAAGTAACAATGGCACAGGCTCGGAAGGATGTGGCTAAACTTGAAGAGCTTATTGATGCTCATGATGTTGTTTTCCTACTAATGGACACTAGAGAGAGTCGATGGCTTCCTGCTGTCATTGCAGCCAGCAAGAGGAAGGTATTGTACTATACCTTGCTAATATCCTTGTCAATGTGTTTTAACTCGTGCTTATCAACTGGCTGTGTCTACCCGAAAGAACTTAATGGGGTGTTTAAATATTTGGCCAATCCTTTGTGATTGTGCAGAATTTTTTTCTTGTTTTCTGTAACCTCAAAGACTGTAGGCGACAAAAAGAGTGTGTTGGAAAAGAGAAAAGAGAAACTTTTGTATCACAGAATGGTACGGGTTGCAAGAGACCTCTGGAGGAGATCCGGTCCAATTCCCTGTTCAAAATAGGGCCAACTTACAGCATGTTGCTCAGGGTCTTGTCTAGTCAGTATCTTTTGAGCATCTCCAAGGGCTACATATTCCACAGTAATATTAAGAGAAATAATTTCATAGTAAGAATCATACTAAGGAGGTCTAAAGACATTAATGGTTGACTGATAGGAGGTGTAAGTTGTAGAAACTCATCTGAAACCATGTTTTCAAGTTAGATCTCAAAAGTGTAAAATGGGAAAGTGAATTCTGAACTTTAAAAGTATGCTAACACTTTCCTGGTTCAAAGTTACCTTTTTTTCTCATTGCCTTATTGGAAAACACACTGTTGTGCTGAGCCAATGCATCGAAACTCTGGCCATGACTCTTACCCAGGTAGTGTTGAATGCTTCAGCTGTTTCTGTAGCTTAGAAGTTATATCCTCATGTTGCAAACAAAGAAAAATGGAGAGAGCTGCAGTACATCAAATTAAGATTGTGAATTCTTATATTAAAAGAAGTGTGTAAAGCTTTATGGGTCATACTCTGTATATGAGATCAGTGAGACTGTATACATAAATGCTTCTGTAGTCAAAGCATTAGAAGATCTTTTGTGGTCATTACATAGACCTGGTCATATGAACCAGAATGAGAAATAAAGCGTAAGATGAACAAAACTTTCCAGGAGAGTAGCAAAAACATATGGGAGATTTTGGGGCTTTTTTCCCTTGTTCTGCAGATCTTACTGAGGATTAGATATGAATGACAGGGCCTTGACTTCTGTGTGAATGCTGTTCTTGAAGACAGCGTGGCATCCAGACTTCTCCTGTGAAAAGAATGTTGTGAATCACACAGGATTCTGGAAGCATCATCTTTCTTCAAATGAATGCAGTGTTGACAATATTCTTATGCTGAAGTATCCAACTAAATTATCCTGAACACTTACTTCCCTTGCTACCAGGATCTAGATTTTAGTAAAACATCTCAAGTAATCCTGGTTTTTCTTAATTTGAGTTGTGAAGTTTTGTGTTTGCTCAGTTAAAATAGCACAAAATCAGAAAATGCAAGTGTTAAGCTTTTAATGTGTTGGCTTAACTGCAGTGCACGTCCTTGTTTTGGGACATAAATGCAATGGTGTCCATAGCAATTTATTAAGTTGTGAACTTAACACGAGAGTAAAAGACAACCTACACGTGACAGCTGGTCAATGTTGTTACTAGATCTTTGCATTTCCTGACTTCTCTGATTTTCAGCTATGACAACTGTCGTTTTCTAATACTTGTTAGTTGGTTGTGGTTTCTTTTGCTTGTCTTTATTTCCAAAACAGTTGTACAGTGAAAAGGGGAGAGAATGCAGATTTGTGGTATTTGCAAACTAGTTTTATCTTATACATTCCCAGTATGTTCCCCTTTCTCATGAAGTTTATGTACAGATGAACTTAATTAAATTTCCTCTTACAGTCCTTTCCAACCCAAACTGTTCTATGATTCTACGGTTCTACTTTAGGACAGAGGAAAGAATAGACTACAAGGTTGAAAATGAATATCCAGAAGTTTATTTGAAATGCCAAGAATGATGATGAAACTCACAAGCTTACTTGTCAACATGGCTAATTCTTGACAGCTTCCCTCAGATTCCCTATTTTCAAGAATTCCTGGCTATAAGGATGAGAAATGACAAACTTGCTGGGCTAGAATGCCCATTCAAAGTATCTGCATACGAAGCAGTATCATGCCTTCCTTCATGTTTTACTGGTGACCGTCACTAATATGTAATTGATTTTGCGTTTTCCTGTATTTAAAGCATTGCCTGTAAACTTAGTTTAAGTTTAAATCTTAGTTTAAATCTGTTAGTTTAAGTATTGGTTCATGATATTATGGTCATAAACTTCAGATTAACTCTAAGCACTTGTCACAAACTGCAGAGAAAGGGAAAAATGGCAGTGTAATTGTCCACTGCAGCTGCTTCTGCTCCCAATGTGACTAAACAGATGCATATGAAGATCATAAGTAATCATTAATCGTTTTCCTCACTGAGCAGAGGTTTTCTGGGGTAGCAGACTTGGATTTCATTGCTTTGTCACACAGGAGTGTTTAATCAGTTATAGTTCAGATTACAGTGAACTGAAAAGACTACATATAGAGTTTCAAATGACATGAGAACTTGTTATTGATAGCCACTGTTGTACTTAAATGCCACCTAGAATATCTGAGCACTTAGAGAATCACGTAAGTAATGATACAGAATATGCAGCACCTTGAAAATAAGTTCTGAGCTGGAAGCAGAAGAGGTTTTTCCATTAATGATATTAATCATTGGATGAATATTTGACCAAATTTGAATATATGTATGTTAGCAGCTCCAGTGATTTCCCTGAGACACTGGATGTGAGTTGATCTGAACCCCGCTTCAGATGTAAACTGTGCATAGGTTTGTATAACAATTAGAGGAAGTTGTTGGTTTGTATCATGTTTCCCTGACAGGCACAGAAAAAAGTAATGGTTTGTGGATTTCTGAAACTGACTTTCGTTCTGGTTTTGGTTCTTCTAAATGCTTGACAGATGGAATTCTGCACCTCTCGGCCAATCTGTTGTTCAGGGCTAGGGTGGTGGCTAGGCAGCTAAGAGGTTTTTCACCCATCTACAGCATGTGGGGTTTTTTTTGACATATACAGTAAATAAAACCTTGAGGCCTTTTTTCCCTTCCCATTTTAGCTCATTTAAAATCTGTTGTTCTCTCTCTTTTTGTTCACAGTTGGTCATCAATGCAGCACTGGGATTTGACACGTTTGTTGTTATGAGACACGGACTAAAGAAACCAAAACAGTCAGAACCTGGTGATGCATGTTTCAACAGCACCACTGGTTCTTCCGATCTTTTGGGGTCATCACTCTTTTCAAATATCCCTGGCTATAAACTGGGTTGCTACTTCTGCAATGATGTTGTGGCACCAGGGGATGTGAGTAGAACCGTATGCAAATGGTGATTATATATCTCTTTTGTTGTGACTTGATTTTTTATCACCTTTAAATGGTATTTCATGAAAGGCTTTGGTTTATGTTGATGTACACAGGATTAAGAAATAGCTCATCTTTTATTCGGAACATCACAGGCACATTACTAAAGGTGTTTTGTGTAGCAGGGTGGCTGGTTACTTTTGAGTTACCTTTTTCTTCCCTTTAGAGTTGTCTGTCTTTGTAGTCCACCAGGGATCGGACACTGGACCAGCAGTGCACAGTCAGTCGGCCTGGGTTAGCCATGGTAGCTGGAGCGCTTGCAGTGGAATTAATGGTCTCTGTTTTGCAGCATCCAGAAGGGTGAGTCATTTCTGATTGATGTTCAAAACGTGTTCTCTGAGAAACAACATCTATTTAATAAAATCCTTTTGGGAGAAGGAGGAAGTACATATTGAGTAGAACAATTCTGTAAAGTGTAATGTTGCCTGTAAGTTAATGTAATGGATAGGTCATTGTATCTACTGTATTAGTGTAACTTAACAGTGTTTGAGAGGACTGATTCATCAAATCTTAAGTTCTTATCATAGAAATTGGCAGTTTTCTCTCTTTCTAACTTTCAAAGTAGGAAAGTTCTGTAACTGTTTCAAAAGGAGAAAGTATTACTGTAGGTGGATCTTGACATTGCTTTGCTCAAGAGAGTGTTTGAGTGTAATGAGGAGCTACCCAAACTCTGCATGTCACTCTGAAGGGCTTCAAGATAATCCTAATATTGTGAAATCTTATTTAAAATTAAGTGGGTGTGATACAGAAATTACTCTGAAATTCTGCAACCTGGAATTTAGGCTTGTTTTCTGTCTTTAAAATCTGTGAAAGAAAAGGTGAGTTAGGAATTGGATATGAGTATGTTACAAGTGTCTGAGATTAAGTCTGAAAAGGGGTTTTATATTCCCATGCTGAATCTTAGTTACTATGAAACAGACTTTCCAGATAGGTTCCTTTCCAGATTCTAAACTGTAAGCTGTAAAAAAATGTCTTGAAGCTTACTGGAAATTCTGACTGAGTACGTTGTCTTGTTCTAATTTTCCTTCTTGGATTTTGGCAGTGGTTATGCTGTGGCCAGCAGCAGTGATGATAGAATGAATGAGCCGCCTACTTCTCTTGGACTTGTTCCTCATCAGGTAAATAATTTGAGAGTAAATCCTTTTGTTTAAAAGCTGGGAACTGATATATAGCAAACATCACAGATTTTGCCTCCTTAACAGAAACACACTGTATGCTGCTTCCATTCCCCAAAGGACTGACTTTCCATATTCATTACAAAATATAGATACAAAAAAGAAATAAATCAATCACACAAGGTAGTTGTGCTCCTGTTGTTGTCTCTCTTACCTGTGGGCACACAATTCCTGCTACCTACTTAGCAGGAATTAGTTTGGAGCAGGCAGTATGTGAATAAGGCAGCCTCATGCTTGTCTGTTCCCCCTCAGAGCTGACAGTATGAGCATCTCCAGGTTACTTTTGCTCACTTTTTAAATCCCCTCTGACTGAAAAAAGCCAAAAATGAGCTCCAGCCAGCTCACGATTATTACAGTTGTCCAAAATATTCACTATTTCTGTTGCTACACAGCACCCTTTATTCTTCTACTCAAGCCAAACTCTAGTTACAAATATGGTAAGGATACAGTTTTTCAAACTGCTGGATGGACTTGGGCTTATTTGTTACATTGGTACAGGCGTTCAGTAAACTGCCTGCTGGTCTTATCCCTATAATCCTGTCTCCTGTGATACTATCATTAAAAGTATTCTGTGCCTCTTTCTTTGTGTTGCTGAGTGACTCTGCTTGGATGGTGCTGTTGCATAAATAAGTAATTTATTGGTTTCTCTCTGATATTTTTATATTCCATTGGTTTTGTTGTGTGGGGGTTGTTTTTATTTTTGCACTAAGAATAAATCCCGATTCAGAAAAAGTTAAAGCTACCAATATGTTTTCTTTGCAACATCCAGGTAATCGCAGGCTCTGGTCTACATAAAATGAGTCTAATTGTGTTTATAATGTTATGTAGTAACTAGTGTTTGCACAAGGCTCATCTTATGGAGTGGGGTCCCCCTGGGTTTTTTCTCTCTCCAGTAATTCTGGAATGTCTCCAGTTCTTTCTTACGTGTGTGTCTCTTATACCCTGCAAGTTTTTCTGCTTGTTACTGTGGATATTGTCAGCTGCAGGATTGGTTGGGAATATCCAATTCTTGAGTAGCTTGTTGAGATACCCTCAGTGTGAGGCTTTTGTCCTTGTTGGCACTCACAGTCTGCTCACCTGGAAGATTCTTGACTCTTCCCATCTTTGGCACTCATTGATAACTTTAACAACAACTGACACCTTACTTAGTTACAATGAAAAGTGAACTCCCTTATCCTATAGGTTTATCTGTTATTTATTAGTTATCTCTTTATCATTAGTTAAAATGCTAATGCTGTTGTGAGCCAGGCCCAACTTTTACCAACTGCTGCAGCATATCTGAGGGAGATTTTTTGACCTTTCATATCTCAGTAGGAAGAAAAAGCCAGCTCTAAATCTTTTTCATTTGCTTTGTTTCAAAATGGTGACTGTTCTCCAGACCGATGGAAAACAGATCTGAAATTTGAACTTTCTCTTAAAAAGTGATAGTGAAGAAGTTGCTCCCCCCCACCCCGAAACTAGAAATATTACATCAGATAGGAATATTTTTAATTAAAAAAAAAAAACAAAACCCAGTAGAAAAAAAGAAAATCCCAGTAACTTTTTTAGAGTTTACTGCTTCTACTGGAAAAATAATGATCTCATCGTCAGGACATACATGAACTCTGAGAATGTTAACTGTCCAGTCAGGCCTGTCTGGTTTGTTTTATACCCCCATAATATTCTACCTGCATTAGTGTTCTGGTTTGGGTTATGCTTTGCAGTACGATCCATATCAAATATGTATTTTAATCAGAAAACTTTTCATTGAAGAATGACTCCTGTCAAGCCTATCCTTGTTTTCACATATACATTTAGTGACTATTATCAATATCTTTTCTTTTAGATATTCTAAGACAAATACGAATGAAAATAGACATTTTTCTTTTTCAGATACTGTGACATCAACCCTTTTATAAAGGGTTTCTCCTAGGAATCACCCATGTGTTTAACTTTGCACTATGGCTTTTGATTTTGATTGAACTTTGCAATCAGAAAAGTCAAACTCCAGGTGGTGCTGTGCCTCTATTAATGTTTAAATACCGTTGCATTTAGATAGTTGGGCCATTGTTTGTATCCAGAAAAACAGCGATATATGTTGAGTATAACTTGACTGCAGGTGTTATTTGGAGTCACTGTCAGAACAGCATTACCCCAGTTATAGATGTCCCTGTTGAAAGACGTCTGTTTGGTGAAAGTATGTCTCCAGTTCATGTCAAATTCTGGATGTGTTTTTTATGGTGGTAAAAATATTGTAATTTGTTTCATTTTCCAGATCCGTGGTTTTTTATCAAGGTTTGATAATGTCCTTCCAGTCAGCCTGGCCTTTGATAAGTGCACAGCCTGTTCAACAAAAGTAAGTCTGAGTTTGCACTTTATTTATATGTATACTGAATGATGTTGCTCTAGGTCAGTCGTCGGGTGCTGAGGACTGCTTTGTATTTGACATTTTCTCCTCCTTAAGGCTTGGAATATGTGTTCTCACTTCAGCTGAAGTTCTTTTGCCCTCATAGTCTTCTTTTTTAGCTGTCTTCCGAATTTCTTTGGCATCACCTATTAGCATGCTATATCCACATCATAATTAGTCAGCTGAAGAAACCAAGCAGAGCTTAGGACCACCACATTTCTGAGAAGTGTATCACATAAATACAGTCAATATCTTGTAGCTTTGTAGGAAGGAACGAAATCAGTATCGTTTCTAGTTGGTTAAGAAATGATGTCTGTTGTCCAGTGTATAAATATATCCTTTTTAGTACCATTACAAATACGTGAAGTTATATAAATTTCTGGTTTATGAGACAAAAGAAGCACATAAAGAGCGCTTCAGAAAAATAAATTACTTCCATAACATTTCTTTATTGAAAAGCCTGTTTCATTTTGACACTGGTGTTGACAGTCCTGAGTCACCTAATAGCTTTACAGCTGTTGCCTGGATCTGAGCTGTCCTGCCAGAGCACTGAGGACTTGGACTTGGAGGCCCATAGCCCACTAATGGGTCTGTGTGAGGCCTCTTCAGTCTTGGATTGTTTTCCTGTACTGTGGCTTTGAAAAGACTTTTCTGGCAAATTTTCTCTGTAGTGAGAGTTCAAGAAGTTTTGACTGGGATCGCTCAGTGTGAAGATGCAGAGGCTTTGACTCATGATTTGGACTGCTTGGGAGTGCCATTGGTTTAGTTCACTTTGATGTACCTTGAGACTTACTGCAAGATGTACTTTCAGTTCTTTCCACTGCACTTGTCCTTTCAGAGAGCTACAAAAAGCTCTTGAGGCACTAGAATTTGTTCTTTTGAGGACTTGCACCATTTCTGTTTCTGCAGAATTGCTTTAATTTCTCTGGGCCATCTGGGTACATTTGACAAGTTTTGAAGGACTATTAATGTCCATTTTCTCCTCAAAAGTTGAAGCACTAGACTTAAAATTGCCGTTATTTTTAGAAACATGTATTTACCCTCTTGAATAGCTGAAAGCTCAGCAGTAGCTAAAACTTTCTGATGATGGAGCCTGAGAAGTTAAACTGCTAGAATAAGCTTTTTTTTGTCATCTCTAGTAAGGATGTACTGATACATAAAATCATTAAAACCATACGTCTATGTAGACAAATTCAATGCAGGTATCAATTCTTCGTGAGCAAATCATTTCCTCTTGGAGGTCATTTTCCAGAGAGCCCTGTTTTACATAAACAGACTTGATGATTTAATAAAAACTGCCTTGGATTTTAGCAGCTGTGCTATTCCCAGAGAGATCACTTTTCATGTGGTTTTGGTATTCAGTTACTTCTGTGCTGAAAAGGTTGCTTCATCGGCGCACGTATTTCCTTACAGTAGAAACACAGTCTCTGTTTGCTTTGCTAACTTTCTATTTATTAGCATAAGAGTTTGTCACCCTGTATTATCTGCAGATCTGATGCTGATACTTTGAAATGACAAATCCAATTACAGGTTAATTGTAGTCTTCATGTTGGTTGTTTTGTTGCTGCTGTTGGTTTTATTTTGAATGCATTGATTTAACCTAATTTCATCCTGATCTATGTCAGATTTACTGTACATCTAAACTTTTAGCATAGAAGTGGCTTTTCTGACATGATTGAATTTGCTGGTACCTTATCTATTTTCCTCTTTCTTATGTCAGCATTCTCCTTCTTGTCACTATAACTCTTAAAATAATGAATTAGGAATTCAAGAAGAATCCTGTACATCCTTACACAATCCAGTACAGCTGGATGACTTAAGAGAAGCCGCTAATGATCTGCATGTTTAGAGAATAGTGAGTACATTTTGACTCACAGTCATGACTTCATTTCTCTGTTTTTGAAGCTGAAGAGCCCAGACGTCCAAGCAGGCAGCTATTCCTTACCCAGAATTGTCCTAAACAGGCTGCATGCCAGAGAAGCTTCCTGCAGGCAATTGTTCAGGAATTTTGGGATGGTCGCAGCAGTAGGAAACCAGTCTATTTTTGTTCTGGGCCTGATTTTCTTTGTATGATTTCCCCCTCTGTCTTATTCTGGTTCTGCGCAAGCACGTGCTAGAATGGAAAGTATCACTTTTTAGAGCAAGCAGCACTGCAATGCCCTGGCAGTTGAGTAGTGGGTCTTAGGAGCAGTGTAAGCTCTTCTGATGGGAGAGTCCATGTTCTATAGTACAGATATTTATTTGTAGTAACTGTTTTCCTTACAGAATCTGTTAAGTAAGCTGTCTGAGTGGTTCTGATCCTCTGCTACCTGATCCTTGCAGGAAACTGGCTAGAGCCCTAAAACATGAATATTAAAGTATGTATCTACCTTAATGCAAAACTGCCAGTGTTTAGATTTTAGTGAGGGTAATGAAAATTTTCCTATTACTGCTTCTCCATCCTCTTTGTGTGTCATGGAATGAACCAGGAGACCTCATAGGTTCTGAGTTTAATGTCAGAAAAAGATTACTGCTGCTTAAGCCACTTGGATATGCAGCTGCCCTTTCTGTTTCTACATATTGCTCACAGACTGTTTCCTCCAGAGGCCAGATTTATTGTCCACGTGCTGGAAGATAGCTTATTTACCTCAAAGAGATTTCTCTCCTTCCCCTACTAAATTTGTTCTGACGTGTAATTATCTCCACTATCAAAACAGTAAAGCAGGAGACACTACGATCAGGAATGGCATTCTAGGCACTATGTTACAGTTTCTGTTTTCAGTCAGGATATTTCCCTACCCTTGCAGATGTTTTCCCTTTTTAACATCCCAGGAATACGTTAAACACTTTTGCTGTGACATTTACTAAGTGCCTGTGTTGCGTAAGTTATTCATGACTATTTCGGTTTGGAAATCTATTGTCATGTAGACATAACAGTGCTTTTATTGTTCTCATCTGCTAACTGCTTTGCATGCATTTTTGCTTTAAATGGCTCCAATCAGTTATGATAGTAACCTGCACTGTTCAGTAACTTCTTTCAGTTGGGATCACTTTTATGCCAGCAAGACCCTTCATATTTGCCCTACCTGCATTGAGAAAGGACTTTCATAGTTGCATTCTCCCAGTAACAGCACATTACACGACCTGTCAAGGAAATTCTTTAATCTTTTTACATTATACACTTCTCAATTCAAGCATGTGTTGATGTTAGAGATGTGTAAATCATGGGGGTGAGAGGAAAGCCTTAGTCTTTCCTGTACTAAACCTAGTGAGCTCTTGCACAGCTTGCAGAAATGATGGAGGAAAGGGGGTAAATGTTTGTCCTTCAGGAATGAACGCTGCAAAAATGTAAAAGAGTGTTTAAAAAGACTTACTTATGTAGCTGTGCTGTAACATTCAGTCTATGTAATTGAGTTGGCTTACAACTTCCCTTATTTCCTGAATTTGCATATGTTAAAATTAGACACCTCTATGTACAGCACAGCCTCTGTATTAATATTGGATAGATTCATTCAGACTTAAAGAATGCATCGTTAACATACTGAGGCATATTTTCAGCATACTGAGTTAAATATAATGCTTTTCTTAAGGTGGCAGAGAAATTTGTTTTAGAAGTGACTTACAGAATGTATCACTTTTGGTTTTCCTCTTTGAAAAAAATGCCCTGTTAGCTGGGGGGACCAGAAGGTGGCATTATCTTGCCCATGACTTTGTCACTCTCAGGCAGACTTCTCTGGGTATAAATTTTAATTCAGTGAGAGAATTTAAATAACATATTTGCAAAATGGGTTATGGTGAAGGTGGTTTTACTGCTGGCTGCCTGAAAGATAGAACCATAGAATCACAGAATGATTTGGGTTGGAAAGGACCTAAAGATCATCCAGTTCCAACCCCCTGCCATGAGCAGGGACACCTCACCCTAGACCATGTCGCCCAGGGCTCTGTCCAACGTGGCATTGAGCACTGCCCCCTCCCCGTGGCAGGGGGTTGGAACAGAATGATCCTTTCCAATGCAAACCATTCTATGATTCTTAGTAAAAGGATGCTAACAGAAGGAAGCTGTGATGTGTACTAAGAATGCCACATCACACGCTAAGAAATGGTGACCATGGTAATGTGACCACTGTGATGGAATTTTGTTCCCTTAGAGGAGGGCAAATATCGTCAAGAACCCCAGGAATCTTAAGAGTATCATTAACTTTAAACATCACTCTGTTTTGTGAACAGAGAAAAGGCTGTGGAATCAGCAGTATAGTCAGTTTTGTGCATTGGAGAAGGTGTCGAGGTGTCTGTGCAGAGCCCCACTGATTGAATGCTTAAGAAGATTTCTTGAGAGGGAAAGAGGAAAGGAGAAAAAATAACAATGGGCATACAACACCCTGAAACTTGTTTTATTCCCACTCCCCTTTGCTCTAGAAAATCAGCAGTCCTGTTGTCACTACTTTTGGTTTCGGAATAGCAAAGTTGCTGGACTAAGAATCCCTTTCTAGTAATACGTAACACACTTCTGCCCTTCAGAGAAGAAAACAAATGATTTTGTTATTGTGTATTTCTATCATTTGGTGAATTTTTTAAGTGTTTCCTGATGTTTAAATGAAATTGCATGTTGATGTGCACCGATGTGGCAGCGCACCATGGTAGATGGTAAAGTCAAAGCTGTGTTGCAGAGAATTCAGAATTTGGTGCAAGAAACAGCTGGTGTGACTGACTGGTCCATGGTATCGTCTAGTTTCCTTATCTCCAAGTTAAACATTATTAAAAGAGGTAAAAATGAGTTCCAGTGGTTGTTCAGTGATCTTAAATGGATGCGAGATGCTATTCTAAGCAGTTGTAAGTGGGAGAAAGAATGGTTAATGAAGTTCATCCTAAATAGAACTATTATCTGCACTAAAAGTGAAGACACATATAGTATAGTTTCTGCACCATCAGTAAAATGAATTTTCACATTTTTAAGTGTAAAATACTGGGTTTGAGGGGAAGAAGAAACCTACCATTGCTAAAAACAGTGATTCATGTTTCTGAGAGGTTGTATTTCTGTAGCATTTAATTAAATTCTGTGGGTCTTGGAGGTTTTTTTGGTTTTGTTTCCCAGTATTTCTTCTTCCTTCAATTTTAACTGCAGTTAATTCATTTTAACTGCAGTTTAGTAAAGACTATCAATCAGTAAGAAAGAGATGGCATCACCACAATTTTCTAGTACTGACATGGTCAATATCTAACTTTGTCTAGAATGCCATTTTTACTTCTTCTAATGGCAGCCTTATGCTGCCTTGTCATCTCCCTGTGAAGCTGTTGCAAAATTCATTCTGTGTCAGTAAAAACAAACCCAAACTAAAATGCTCTGACTTAAAATATTGCTGACAGACTCTCACATAAGACTTGCAAAACCAAAGGTGGTGAATACTGAAGTGGATAAAAGTAGGAGCGTACAGTATACGGTGATGGTGTGGTGATGATGTTCATCCTACCACTGCTGAGTACAGAACCAGTTCAGACCTCATCCTGGAGGTTTCTTTCTGGAACTCCAGAGGCCAGTTGTTGAGATGAGTAATTTGTAGTTGTTCTTTTTACTTTCATAAGGTTTTTGCATACTTGCAACCTGAGCCCTTCTGTTCTCTTATTTATTGTTCAGCTATTCCAAGGATTCGGTGTATATTCCTCACAGAACACATGCACGCAGTGTGCTTCATGTCTGCCTTGTATGCTTGGAGATTTTTATTTGGAAGCTAAGGAATCACTTTCAGTAAAAAAAAAAAGCCCACATGTGTCTGGCTGGAACTTATCCTATTCTTTAATATTAGTGACCAGTAAAAGAGTTGTTTAATATGTTGACATATTTAGTGCAGTAATTGAGAAAAAAGTATTTGTTCATATTACTTCCACGCAAAGTGGGTTAATGGTCTGAGTATATGTAAGAGAAACTTGAACCAATGTGAAAAATCAAGTCTAAATCACATGAATACAAATTTTCAGGCCAGAATATGGTCCAAAACACTCGTTTGTCAAAATCATCAGTACAAATAAGTACTTCACATTGATACAGCGCAGCACTGTGTGCAGTTCACAGTTTCAGCCATAATTCTATCTCTACGCATTAAAAAGGAATGCCAACATGCAACAGTGAGAAATTAGAACTCCATCAGTATTCCTCTCTTCGATGGTCAGGTCTTGTAAGAGTTATCTCATGGAATTGGGTGAGGATGTGGGAGTCTCATTATTTTTCCCCCCCTAATCTTTATGCAAATAGATTTTGCTTTATTATAATCTCGTATTTTACTCATGCTAAAATGTTGAATTGTAGTATTTAAATGATATATAGTTTACTTGGATTTGAATTACACTTTTAATCACATGACTCCCATCTCAGAGATGGCTACTACATATTTTCCCAGATATTTTTTAGTACCTTCCTATTTT
>JANHGB010028365.1:1741-18664 GCA_026283785.1 Coracopsis vasa | reverse complement strand
CCTGGCAGTGTTCAAGGCCAGGTTGGACACAGGGGCTTGGAGCAACCTGCTCTAGTGGAAGGTGTCCCTGCCCATGGGAGGGGGTTGGAGCTGAATGAGCTTTAAGGTCCCTTCCAAACCAATCCAGGCTGTGATTCCATGACTCTAAGAAAGGATTTGAGGAGTCACACACGGATGTTCAGAGCTCTGTGTCAGCATCACTTGGATTCTTCTTAAAGCCCAGGAAGAAACCACCCCTAGGAAAGCAGCAGTGCTGTTCTGTCGGGTTCGGCTCAGTTTGTAGGGGGGTGTTTGGGGTATGGCTGCCTCGGGTTAGTTCATAGTTTTAAGGCTGTGTTCCTCTGTCAGCTGAAGCCCTGGAGGAGATAAAGCCAGCATCATACACCCTGATGCAGCTACAGCCTGACTCTCTGCCCTCCTGTCTCTCGCTCCTCAGGGTGATGTGGCCTAAACCATCCCTTGCTAACTGAAGGAATGCTTTTGGACACAGGTTACTCCATTTCCAGGCTTTTCATTACTGGTTTGCATTTGCCCACCGAGCCAGAGCCAAATCCAGCCCTGCCAACCCCAGGGAGCTTCAACCGGCAGTGAGTTTTGGCCCAAGATGTTTCTATCTCTCATAGCTGTCAAAACCAATTTCCTCTGATCAGCCTGAATTGAAATCCCAGCGGAGTCAGTTCATCTACTGCTGGATGCTGGATGTAACAGCAAATAAACATCAGAGGCCGGGGAGCCTGGCTGGAGATGAGAAATCTCAGCCTGTGATTGAGAAGTCATGAACCTTCCTTATCTTATCTCTTTGGGTTTCGTAACAAGAAGCCTGACGTGGCAGCAGCCTGTCCCTGAGCCTCTGCTAGGTGCTGGGTGGCGGGCGGACGGACAGACGGATGGATAGATGGATGGATGGATGGGGATGCTGCATGGGGACTGTGGTGTGGGATGGGGCAGCCCTACAGCCACAGGACTGTGGTGTGCGATGGGGCAGCCCTACAGCCACAGGACTATGGTGTGCGATGGGGCAGCCCTACAGCCACAGGACTGTTTGGCAGGACTCGTGTCTCTCCTGGATCAAAGACAGGATCTTGGCATCCCCAGGGCTGCCTGCTGGCACAGCAGTGTGTTTTCTGATGCCCTGCGTTGGGGATGAGTTGAAGGATGAGGCAGGGAGGGAATGCGCCCACATTAAAGCCATGGTGGATTTAACACAGCAGATACTTCATCTGCTGCCAACGTGGAAGCAAATGCCTGTGGGAATGCAACAGCCCTGGACAAGGTCCTTCCAATGCAGCCCTTGCGTCTATACCCATGCTGAATGCTGCTTTGGGGTGCAGCAGTGCCATACACAGCGGCTTTGTTCCCTCCACCTCCTGCTCATGTTGTCCTTAGCTGCTGAGTGAACTAACCCATGGGATGAGCCCATTCCACCAAGCTCCCGTAGTAAATCAGTGGCAGAACCAGGATCTATCCCTTGACTCCCATCCCTGCAGTGCCTTGCTGGCGGCTGGCATAGCAGCAGCAGTGAGGAGGAAATGGCAGGGCTTAAGTGATTTAGCTTGGAGAATGAGTAAAATCCACTTATATGGGCTAATTGATAGGGAATGATTCCTTAATTAGATGTTATAGAACTGCCCCTGACTTCCATGGAGGCGCAGGACCAACGTGTGGAGGAGCTAAAGGGTGTTTCCTGTGGTTGCCATTGATTTTCCTTCAGAGCTGCTCTTGCCAATTAACTTTTTATGACATAAATTTGTTTGTCTTCAAATACCCGGTTAGAAGCATTTTCCAATACATTATTTAAGGCCTAAATATAACTGGTGGGTGCTGAGGCTGTGCTTTGTGACAGCTCAGAGCAGCTTGAGCAGCCTTCTCACTCAATTATTGATCGCGCTTTCCACTGCATTGGAGACGTTCCTGCATGCACAGGGGGAAACCCTGCCTTGTTTACTTGCTCCTTCCATCACTCACAGTCTCTAAATGCTCCTCCAGCAATGGGTTTGGGGTGTTTATCACAGCAGAGGATTTATTCCATCACAGAGCTGCCAGCTCCAGGTATTTCCCACTGCAAGCACTAAGGATGTATTTCTATTAAAAGGGGGAAGTGCCAGTGATGGGACAGCACATTTCTGTCACCACCAGAAAGGTGAGCACTGCACATTTGCTGGCTGGATGAGCACAGGAGAGCAATCAAAGCCTGGCTTCTTCAGCAGCCAGCTCTGATGGATGTTTTTCTCACATCAGGGACTTCTATATCTTTCTCGAGGTGGGTTTCTGCTGTTTAATAAAGTATGAGCACCTCATGCAATTCTTCTCTCACTGAGGCATTTACAGGTTATTTCTTCTCAGCACTGATGTTATTGGATATAAAGTTTTGCCAGGACATATTTATCCTTAGATTCGCCAATACTTGTGTCAGATTTGATTGCAATTAGCCCCAGAGTAGCCTGCCAGTGAGCGTGGTGGCTTGGATCTCATCTGCAAGCATCAGGACAGAGGGGTGGTCGAAGATCATAGGGGTTGAGTGGAAATGAGTTGTGAGTGCCAGGGGAGGAATTGTATAAACTTCCCCTTTGGAAGACTGCAGACAGTGGAACTCTGCATCCCAGAAGAAGCTGCTCTGACTGATGCATTTTGAGCAGCCCCAGCATCACCCACAATGGGTCTGAGTGTTGTCAAAGGCAAAGATAACACAGGGCCCGTTTCAGAAGCATTGTGCAGGAGAATTCACTTTGCATCCCTGCTCCTTCCCATGTGGTGAATTGGAGCCACAGAACTGGAAAGCACTGCAAAGAAACCAACATTTTGCCCCAAAGCTTTGCTTCTCCCATTTGCCAGTGATCCTGGCTCTGGCACAGACCACAGCACAAATGGACCACATGAGCCCCAAGGCTTTTCCACCCAATGCCCACCAGGATAGATGCCCAGATGCCCCATCCCTGTG
The DNA here is from genome assembly GCA_026283785.1 of Coracopsis vasa. Taxonomy (NCBI): domain Eukaryota; kingdom Metazoa; phylum Chordata; class Aves; order Psittaciformes; family Psittacidae; genus Coracopsis; species Coracopsis vasa. Next base: position 15,726 of record JANHGB010028365.1, on the reverse strand, counting down.
TGTTCAAGGCCAGGTTGGATGGGGCTTGGAGCAACCTGCTCTACTGAAAAGTGTTGAAGGGGGTTGGAACTGGATGAGCTTTAAGGTCCCTTCCAACCCAAACCAGGCTGGGATTCTATGACAACCAGCTCAATCAATGCCACCTCCATCTGCTTTAATAACCTCCAGCACCATTTTTTCTACTTTTGAAATGGGAATAATGCTGTTCACACCAGTGGTGATCCCTGTGGTGGATGCTAAGGGGGGGCTCAGCTTTTGGGCTGATTGCCACTGTTATGACTGTGAAGGGTACCATTTCTTAACACCCATGCAAATAATCCCATAGCACTGAAAACTGAATGAGATCCCAGCGCTTGCCAGCTGGAAAAGAACTGGGTATTTCTTCACTGTAGAAATAATAATGGACTTATGAAGGAGGGAGTGCAAAAAGAACGTGGACCCGAGCACTTTCCGTTCTCCTTTACATGCTTAGAACAAAGGGATTCAGGCTCAGCACATGCATTTATTAAACAAACCCATTCCTTGTGACTTCGTTTCTTTGCAGGGCAGCCAAGCAAACTGCTCAATACACCGTGACCTTGGGACATAATGAAGCATTGAAAAGCAAATCCAGCAGCACAGAAAGGAAGTGTGTTTCACCATGCAAGAGGAGGTAATGTGGTCCAAGCAAGAAACAGACAAGCAGTTATCTCTGATGGCTTCAATCTCAGCCAGACAGGGGTATTTTATAAGACTCCCTTTGTTAAGAGAGCCACAAATGGTGCAATGTATGGAGGGCTCTGCACAGGGATACCTGGCAGCGTGATATTTAACATCATTATATACCAATATGAGTGGCTCATGCTGCTCTTTGCCCTTGTCAGGGTGTAATAACCCCTAGGACCATGTCCCCAGTAGCAGTGACCATTGCAAAATGCCATCTGTCCCAGCCACCCTATCATTGTCCTTTGGGGCTGTTCCAAGGAAGGGGACAGAGGATGCCTTGTGCAAGTAGAACAGGGTTTGCACATGGTTCTGGATGTCAAACCCAGCCAGGATGCTGGAGGCTAACACGGGAGCTCCAAGCTGGCCCATTGCACATCAGCATCATCCCATTGCCTACCCTTCCCTGGCCACAGATAACCCCAGTTTTGTCTCAGAGGCAGATTTGGGTAGTTGGGGTGAGAGACCTGTGAAGGCAGCAAAGACGCCAAGAGGGGGATAATGTGGGAAAGGGATGGTGGGGTTGCCCAGGAGCTCCTGGGGAGAAAGGGCTTGGATGAAGGTATCAGCAGGGATGTTTCTTGATGTAATAGAGAGTAGCCAGCACTAAGGAAAAGACAGGGGATTGCAAGTCTGCAATCTCCCTTCCCATTAGCTTGGTGCTTTCTTCCCTAGGGATGATCAACCAGGCTCATCTCGGTGGTTGGTTTTAGATAGAGCTGTCATTGAGCCTTGGCATTTTTTGCAGCTTCCGTCATCCTGTTGCCAGGAGAATCTCCTCTGTGAACAAAAGCGGTTTTATTTCCTGCACTCGGACTCAGGGAGGAGAAGAAACTCTCGATGGGAAACCGCACCATTAACTCCTGGCTCGCGGGTCTCACCGTGCCATCAGCCAGAGTGGGAGGTATGGACAGAGGATTGCTTGGCTCCTAATGAAAGGGAAGAGTTCTGCTTACTGGAAACTGGTTGGTTAAAAGAAAGGATTTGGGTTAAAAGAAAGGATTTGGGTTAAAAGAAAGGATTTGGGTTCCAGTGAGGTATTTTGCCACATGGAGTCGTTTTCCAGGAGGAGGGAGGCTGAGGATGTATGTGGCGCAAAGCTCCCTGCAGCAAACTCCACCACGCAACCCTCCCCATAGGGCAGAGAGAGCAGCACCATCTGATGCACGATGGCAAGGATGAGGGATGCGACGGGAGGAGGGGGGAAGGATGCTGCAAGCTTTCACCCAAGGAGTGCAGAAGGTGCAGCACTGGTCCCTGGGGCCTCTCTTATCTCATCTCCGCCTCTTTGCTTCCCTTTCTTCATTCATTCCAGGCAGGCAAAGAAAGGTAAAGCCACTCTGGAAGCCCTGTCATTTGCTTTGCACACTTCCTCCTCAGGCTGCAAGAAGCTAATCCCTGTTATAGTAGGAAGCAATTGTTACCTGCCTGGGTGTTTACCATCACCTCACAAACACCTTGCGTATGGAAGAGCTGAGCGGCTTGCACAGTGGTCACGGGTGACTTGCAGCCCCCTCATCCCACAACTTTCCTTCCCCTTTGGCTCCAACACAGCCCCACATTCATGAAGGGATGAGGTGCTCACCTGCTGCAGGGCAATGGTTACCTCAGCAGCGTGCCTGGGGAATTGTTGCTGTGCTGTGTGTCTTGAAGCAAAGCAAAAGCAAAGGCCTGGATTGCGAATATACCATAGGAAATCACTGCTTTTGCCTTCAGCCATTGCAGTGGACGGAGATCTTGTGTAATGTTCACAGCATGTGGCCAGGGAAGGAATGGAAATAAAGCCCTCCAGGCTCCAGCTACAAAACCCACTTGGGTAAATGCATGTTTGAAGCAGAGCTGGGTGTTGGAGGATTCGATCTGCCCGGCTATCATTGCAGCCCAGCATCAGCCAATTGGGAAAATGAAGCAGAAAAAGCCATTGGGGGAGCCTGGCACCTTTATGTGCCACCCGTGTCAGTGATGCTCTGGAGCCTGCCTTGCTCCTTGCCAAAGAATGGAAGTAAATAGATCTGCTGCTTCCAGGGAAGGCAGCAATTCCATAGGGCTATTCCATAGGAGAAGATCTGTCTCGGTATGGCACAAACTAAGAGGGACATTAAAATCTGCCAGCTGTCCCTGTGTCTATCCCTATCCCTATCCCTTGTCATTAACCAGCACAGCTGTAATTAAAACACAGCAAGGGAAGATTGGCCTGCAAAGAGCTCACCCCAGGGATTTTGCTGGCCTCGCTGTCCTAATGAAGCATTATTAAATGTAGCTTGGCAGCCAAGCACTCTCTTCCCAAGCTCCGGAATGCAATCCATAGCATGATACAGGCCAAGGGATTTGCTGGACTCCTACCAACATTGGAGGATCATGGAAAAAGCGCTCCCCCCAGCACATAGCACTACACTGCAACAAACCCAGGCTGTAGCGGGACTTCAGGCACTTTCACTGTGGGACAGGCTTTTATTAGATCCCAGTTTCGAAGTGTATTTTACTGGGGTTAGACCTGGGAGTGCTCCCATTTGCAACGGCTCTGACCAATGTTTCAGGAGCTCAGCGTTAGTGATTGAGCTGCCACTACCCCTGCACAAGCATCCTTGTTGGAAGGGACCTTAAAGCTCATCCAGTTCCAACCCTGCCACAGGCAGGGACACCTTCCACTAGAGCAGGTTGCTCCAAGTCCCTGTGTCCAACCTGGCCTTGAACACTACCAGGGATGGGGCAGCCACAGCTTCCCTGGGCACCCTTTGCCAGCGCCTCAGCATCCTCATATTTTGTACCATAACATGACCTTCTTGTCTTTCCCTGGATAACTTTACTGGTGACTTCACTTAGTATTGCTAATAATGCTCAATGCTGTTCCCAGGACTTACATCATCAGCCTGTGTGCTCAAATACCTGTGTTTCATGTTGGTTTTGATTAAATATGTATTTGCCCGTTCAGGACAGGAGGGGCCTTTTGCAGTCATTCTAGTTGAAGCCAAGGGAAAGAAGGAGGAAGGACAGTTAATGGTAGGGTTGTACAGAATGGAAAGATTTCTTCGTGTGCAGGAATGCTTCAAGGCAGGTCTCAAGGGTGAGGGCCTGCCAGTCTTCTGAGCTGAGAGTCCTGTAAGACCAGAGCGTAGCCTGTTGTAGTTCCAAACATATTTGCATCAGTCAACCCTCATTAATGTTTGAGCTCCAAAGAGAGATTTGAAAAGTGGGGACAGCAATAGAAACACTACCCATATCACTTCAAACGATTACATCTGTGTTGTCACAACATGCTGTGTGAGCTTGTCTCAAAAGTAGGAAGCAACTTTATAAATTACTTCTACTTGCAAGTTTTGACTTGGAAATGCTGGCTGTAAAAGGTGCTTCTGATGAGCCGTGTAAGTTGATAGATACATTAGACTTATGTGGTTATTAGTAAAATGAAATGAAACTCTCCAAATTCAAATGTAAGAATACTTGGGACAGAGAAAATAATGACTATTCAGTGTAAGTATATATATATAAAATATAATATGTCTATATAATATATATAAAATATAAAAATAAAATATATATGTAAGTATATATTTCTATTTTATTTAAGCTGCTTTGGTATCAAGCTGGGGGTTTTTATTTGAAATTTGAAATATATGGGAAAATTTTAGCCTAAAATCCCTGCAAGAAGTGGAGTGATGGCATTTGAGTGAGCAACAGGTCATTTTTTTCATGTGTTAAACTGTGAATTACTGTCATAGTGCCAAAACATTGATAGAGTTTAAATCTATCTCTATATAAAATTGCACAGTAAATCTTGCATAGCTGTAAAATGGAAAAGTCCTGCTGTGAATAAATAAATCCGGTTTTATGTGAGGGGAAAATGCTGTGCAACAAATAGCTGTAAGAAAATCAGGTTTAGGACTATAGCACCTTTCCAGGTGCTATGAAACTGCTGTAGCACTAATATTTAGTCTGTGTTCTTCAGAATGCCTGTGCAGCTTCTGAGTGCTGGCTTGTGTAGGTAATAACTTGGGAGTGTTTGTCCTCTTTACCAACAGTACTGATCAGTGGAGGTTAGTACTGTTCAATAGCAGACATGCTCTACCAAGAGGGCTCAAAGTGTCCGTGCTTTCTTGTATCTCCTGTCTTAACAATACCAGCACCTGAAGTACAGCTGCAAAGGTACACTAGTTTTCCTTTCTATTCTAATTGCTCTCATGAGGTCAGTGTCTAAACGAGGTGAAAGCAATGCTTTGTTTTGTGCCATGATAGTTAAATGATATTAAATTGTACCTTAAGGTTTTAGAATGTTTTAATGATGAACACAGCACCCAGAGTATTAAGTGAACTGCTGTACTGAAGCTGTAGAATCTGAAACATGGATTTGTTGATGTCTTTAGAAACTTGTCATGCCTCTAAGACATTTAGTATTCTTAATTACTTTTTTTACTATTGCCTTCTACGGGGCAGAAGGAGACGTACCCCTGTTTTTTTTCATCAGGATCCATCACAATGAATTAGTGTTAATATGACTGAACAGGTTCAATATCTGGCCTAATTTCTTTGCCAGTATCTGACATTACAAGGTGAAGAAGTTACAAATGACTTCTGTGACTAAAGTGGCTAATCTAGTGAATAGGGACTTGGTACATCTAAAGCATCTCAGCAATGTGGGGGTACCCCACTATGGCACTGAGGGCTTCAGCAATTTGAAGGTTGTGAAGGGTTCAGAGAAATGATTAACAACACTTACTAAGCAGTTAATGAGGAAGCAGCGAGCACCCAGATGTCACATGGACTGAAACCCACTGAGACAGAAGTGCTGCACAACTGCTTGCATTATGTCTTGGTGTAATTCTCCATGTTTCTGTTTCATCTGCCCTGCGTATAGGTAAGGAAATACTGTCTTGAGCATTTTGACTGCTCCCTCAGTCAAAACACTCTACTAATCCAGGCACAAAATGTGATCCTGTATGATCTAAAGAAAGGTGGCCAAAGGAGTTAAAAAGATCAGCTAAGTTGAGCATGGAGGTCGTTTGCAAAGTGCTTTTCTTCCTTCTGTGTAACAGTTATCCAGAGTTTTAAGGTAAATGCTGACTCACCATGCTTAAAAACTGATACAGGATTACTGAAGTGGTGTATCCCTTCAAAACAGTGCAGTCATGAACATTTAATTTCCTGTGAATTCTGGCCTCGTCTTCTAGGAGTCTGACACCTTGAAATTCATAGGGAGTTACACACTGAGATCCTAAAATCTTTCTTCATAATTGGATCTCAGTTTTGGGGGGTTGTGGTCTGTTCTCTCTTTGTGCTCTATTTTGACTTCTCTATGTCTAGAAGAGGACTCCTACTTTACAACACTAACCATTCGTTTGAGAGGTATTTGTTACCTGGCTGGTAAGAGCCCCTGCTGACAGTCTTTTTGGCTAGGCCCCAGTTTCAAATGAGGTGTGTCATTACTAAAACAATATTTGGCAAATTGGGATTATAACCTGCATTCTCTCTTTTCTTCTTTTTTTGGGGGGAGAGGAACAATTCTCTTCTAGAAAAATTTTTGAACCATGTTGACTCTTTTTCTCTAAAGGAAAAATCTCCAGTAAGGAAGGGAGAAGAAAATAATTTAGGGACTAAATCTCCCCAATTCCAGTCTATTTTGTTTCAATGAAGAAAGAATAGACTGTTCAAGATGCATTCTATTATTCTCATGTGAAGAATTAGGCATAACACAGCCAAACATACTGATAAACTTTGTTTTATAATTAAGAACATAAATTATACCATGTACATCTTGGTGCAAGTGAACAGTTGCAGAGTATGTGGGCCCTTGTAGATCATTCAAATAAAAAAAGAAACCAAGTTTGCTGCTGGACAAATTACTACCAGATGCAGATTTCAATAAACACATACTGCTGCAGCCTTACCCAAAGGTGCTATGAACTCCTTGAGGCAAGTCTGCCTCTGCATTCACTAAGCTGCTGAATGTTTGACTGTTAATTGAGTTACTGTATTATGTATGAAGACATTCCATCTCCCAGCCCTCCCCCAGTTGTTAATGTACTCTCTTCATCCTGTAGACCATTAAATATTGTCTGCAAGAGTATGCAGCTGTTAACGGTGTTTGCATTCTTCTGGCAATCAGTATTTCCTCTGGAAATGCCTCTTGAGCTTCTCTGAAGGCATTCATGTTAGAGTTGTGCAAGAAAGCTTGTTGGGTCAATTATCACATACACCAAGCACACTGGTATTTCATTATTGCCAGCATGTCATTTTGACTACAAGGCTTTCTGTACAAATAGCAGTAGCTTTTTTGTCCAGCTTTGTTGGTTTTCCTGTAAACATAGGTGGAACTAGTAAGTGGTAAAAAATGAAGTTGATAACAATGCAAAGAATTGTCCAAAAATCATGTAGATTTACCACAGCTTCTCTTTAATGCCAGTGATTGCTAATCCACAGTCAAAATTGGGGCAAGTAAGCACTGCAAATTTTAATAACAAAACATCAATGTTAGGAACTATTCCTGTCCTCTGTGGAAACCTGTCATGAAGAACACTTGGTAAACTGCTTCTAAGCTTTAATTTTCACAATGTCTTAGGGTTTCTTTCTTTCTGATGTATGGAATAATTTTACCAGCATGATTGTTTAAAGATTTACATCCATATTACTACTGTAATGCAAATGGTGTTGTCTAAAGTTGATGCTAATTTTGCAGAGGTTCATAAACCAGGCAAATTTGAAGCGTTTAAAGTTAGCACCAACCTAGCTCTTACTGCCCTGAGTTTTCTTTCTGCTTGATTCTGGCTATTTCGCTGGCATTTCCACTTCAGTGAACATCTCTATAAAGTGCTGGTATTTCCTTTGCTTTACTTAAGTTCAGGTTCTCCTGAAGTTCCCTTTTTACAACATCTTTTTCTTGAACACTTCATAACTTCACTTCTAGCTGAAATCTGCTGTGCAACAGTCTTGTTTTTATGGAATTGGCTGGAGTCCTGGAAAGACCACCTGATAGCTCGGGAGTGATAAAAATTAATGGCCAATTCCGTAGTTAAAACCCAGATTTGATTCCAAGATGAGCCTGTTTGTTTCTGAGAAGATAAGGATTGGTTATCTTATCACTTCAGTGATAATTTTTCCTTAGCAATGACATCCCTTGGTTGATATAAGGGCAAAATGATGGAAAGTCATCTCCTTATAAATGAAAGATGTCTGACATGATAAGAGACATCAAAATAGTCTATAGCATTATGCATACAATAAAAATGTTACCCATAGAAAAACCATTTTTAAGTTTGAGAAAATAATATTTTGGTATTTAGAGAAAAAATGCTTTAGGATGAATTTCTCTTTTCTTGAGCTTTCAGCCTTTAAAAACCCCACTCTATTCATTAAATACCATGCTCCAAATGAGTGAGGAGTTGTTGCATTCGCTAGGTATTGAGTCTGGAACACTGGACCTGAACTTCACATGTGATACTTCATGAAGCAAGAGCAGCTTGTGAGTTACTGAGTTTATTTTTAAATACAGGGAAACTTCTGTCTTTCTGAGGAGTGCTGGTGATTTCTAAAGCGTTTTAATTGTTATACAGCAACCTTAAAATAATGCAGTTTTACTGGATGAATATTAATGGCGTTGAGAGGAGATCCTTGACATCCAAGAACATACTCTTAAAAATTGGGTTGAGTTGCAAGCCTTAGTAAGAAGTGAAAATCCCATCTAAAACATGAGTAAGAATATGTATGAAGCAAATCTTACTAGTTTTGTCTTTAACTTTCTCAAGTCATTAGCGCTTTGTCACTGAAGGCAGGAAGGCTCATATGGGCTCTATTTAAGTACTTACTGTACATGAATAAATTTCTGTCATTTTATAGCACTGAATCAAACCTACCTGACAATGAATTTCATGCCCTGCAAGTTAAGTGTGAAATTACAGAATCAAGTTGAAAAAGACCTTTAAGATCATCAGGTCCAACTGTCAATCTGGCACTGCCAAGTCCACCACTAAACCATGTCCCACATCTACATGTGAAGAGATAGTCAGTCATGACACCTGCCTAGTGATTGACTTTACTTGACTGAGGGTCAAGTTTAATCTCTTTATCAATGAGGGAGGAGCCAGGGGAAACTTGACAGCAGAGTGAGGTCCCAAAAACGTGTGACATGAATGAATGCTGCTGGGTGTGCCAAGCACAGTGCTGTTTTCTGGATTACACAAGAAATACATAGTTAAGGAAAAGATACAATCTGTGATTTAGATGGAGCTAAGTACTAAGATGCTTATTTATTTTGTCATAACTAAAGTAGAAAGAAAAGTCACGGAAATAGAGAAGGGATGCACAAGGAAACCTGTAAAGAATTAAGTAATTACTTTCTAACCTCTCCAGGGAATAGGGGTTAAGAGATACAGATTTAAAAGTGTTTATGTTGTTCAAAAGTTTATTTATCTAATGTCTGCTGAGACAGTGTGCCAACAACAGCAAACTCAAATGCAAGTTAAAAAGAAAAAGAGAAATCTACTACTGGAAGAGAATCTGAAGGCATAACAAAGCCTTTTAAAATCATTACAGTGCCACAGCTGGTTTTGCTAATGTTTCTTGGTTATTTTAGAGAAAGAATAGTCTGAGTTTTAACTCCCTTTGTCTTCTCACTTTGAGTAACTGTAGTATATGAAGTCTGCGCTCCTATGACTCATTCTTCCCACAAATGCTATTTCTTTGAATAGCCCTTGTAAAAACATGCATTTCATATTAGTTGTCTTAGTTGGCAGTTGTGTAGACTTTTTTCTTCCTGGGTGAGTGATTTATATGTACTAATCTCTGGATCTGCTTCTGCCACACATGATGCATACCAAAACAGTGGTAATTCTGTGCCTATGACCACTGTGCTCGCATGTTTGAAAGAACAGAGCTGGCTGGTAGAGTATATCAGTCTCTTTCTCCATTGGCAGTGGCCTTACATCTAATAAATTCTGGTATCTTGTATGTGTTTTCAGGGATAGATAGTCATGAAGTTGAGACTTGATTTTAATTCTTGGTAGAATTTTAAAAGATAATGGACAAAGAAGGAACGAATGCAAACTAAGATGTTATTTCCAGCCTCCAAAAGAAGCCTCTTTGCATGAGTTTGGCTTGCTACAAGAAATACTAGAAAGTAATATGGAAGCTAAATGACTGAGGCTCATTCAGATAAAGAATTAAAGAGCATCTGTTGTAGCTTTCATATGTGAATGACTGCTGGGTGGTCTATTTTAATGTTATCATTATAGGCAGCCCTGGCAGTATTCTAAAGACCAGCCACGGTTGTAGGCTTTCTTGCTGCTTTCACAGCAGTACTTCACATTTTCTCAGATGGCACAATGGAACAGGCAAGCTCCTGTGAAAGAATTCCATACTGAATTACATATACTCTGTGGGTTTGTCCAACTGTGCTGGCCTGCATTTGTGACACGTGTGGATATCAATACGGTCAGCATCCTCTCCAGCTGTCTTTGGTTCCCCATAGAGGGGTGAATTAACTGAGGACAGCTTTGGATTGAGTCCAGACTGTAAACCCCATGTCTTTAGATGGGTAATGAGATACTTAAAATCCTGCCATTCTTGGAATTATGGGGTTTGTGTTGGTTGGGACTACTTTATTGAGATTTCTGCTTTCTGGATTTAATCTGGAGTTTAGTATTCGGATCAAATTGCTTAATGCATTTAATATGTAATTTAATATTGGTTAATGTGTGTTTAATGTATAGATTTATGCTTGCTGATTATATTTGGATTACTTAACAAAGTAAAATCTTGGTTAGAGCTGACTCATGTTGATGAAATTCAATGAGCTGACCGAATTTTCTTGTAATACAGTGGAAATTGGAGATTGGGAAGAAGAAGGTAATACTTGCTGTCAAACATGCTTTTAGTTAAATTGGGGCATAAAGCTCACAAACATGATATTTCCACCAACTGAGCTTAAACTCAAGCAAGGTTGGTCATAAAAAAAAATAAAAAAGAAAAATCTTACTTTTTATGATGTAGCATTAATAACGTCCTTATAAGTAATAGCTGGTGGAGGATGCTGCATGGGTTTTCAGGACAATACTGGGAAAAGGTCAGTCTCTTTGGAAAACCGTGCTAGGATTTAGGCTCACTTCTGAAAGAGGAAACATTGTTTTCATAAAGAAATTTCTACACTGAAGAATGACTGTTGTGGTCATTGAGTCTTTCGCTTTCAAAGGAGAACGGTGTTCCTAGCTCTAGCATCAAATCTGCTCTTTTCCATTCTAAAATGGGATTTTTCTTTATTCTCTTTGGTTTAAAAGCAAAAGGAAAGAACTTGTGGCACAGAAAACTGTATATAGAATGAACTGCCTATTTAGAAATGTTTTTTCAGTGTAAAAGGATGAGGTAATGGAGTAAAACATAACCAGAAAGCTGTGATGTTTGACTCCGGTATCAAAACCGACTTCATAGTCTTGATCTTTGTTGCACTTCCTTTAAAATGATTGAGGGGCTCTGGTTAGCATATCTGTTTCAGGAAGAGTATCAAGAGTACTCTGATTTCATATTTAAATATGGGATCTGATTAATACTTCAGGCATTCAAGAGAGCTATTACATTAAGACTGTTGTTACTATAGTGAGATGCTATTACAGACATCACAAGACCTGTTGTGCAGAGAAAGATGATTACTTTGGATTAAAGAAGTTGCCACGAGGCTTGAAGGATTTATAGGTGCTGCTGCTTTGAGTTATATGTAACTTCATTATTTTGTTGAAAATGTTTAGGTCTAGAATTAATGAAGTGCAATAAATGTTGATGAAATGAGTCTGCAGGTTTGACAGCGTTCCTCTGACGCCGAGTGAATGAAGAGTTTTGTTGTAGTATTCTTTAAGTCTCCAAATTGCTAGATAATTTACAAGAAGTAATGTGCACATAGAAATGAAAAGTAATATTCTTCCTAACTGGAGCGACGTGCATCAGCATTGACAAGATCCAGGCATCAGTTTAAGCCTACTTCTTACATGAATTATTGTATGTATGCATGTGAGAGAGGAAATGGCCTCTTTTTCTGTGGGTTTCTTTCTGTGTTTGTGGAGGAGGTGTTGGTGGGCTGGATCTTTGAGACAAAGCATGGTGAGAACAGTCAGCCTCAGCAAAGATGGCAGGAGGAAGCACAAAGATGAGTGACAATGATACCAGTGCACTGGTCCTGTGTGTCGGAGCAAGGCGAGAACCAAGTGCCATTGGAAATCCGGGCTGTGCTGTTCTGGGGACAAAGGGTTGGCAGCTGTTGTAGTTTGAAAGAGGTCTGGAGCTTGTTGAAGTGCTGGGTAGGCTGAGTGAGATAGTTTTAGACGTTCTGAGGTTACGAGGGGCATAGAGTTGTTCAGAAGAACAGAGATTAGAAGCCTCAGGCAAAGAGGAAGTGGGGAAATGTGGCTTCAGAAACAGAGGACTTAAAATTAGCTTTTTTTCTGCAGCATCCTCAACACTTAGTCACAGTGTAATTAGAAGGGACGAGGAGATCTAAATTGATAACGGCACTGGGGTGTACTGCAATGTCTCTTTTTTATGTGAATTAAGAGTTCAGTGAATGCATATCATGTCAATTTGATTGTTCCATTAATCTCAGCTCTATAAAATTGGCTTCAATGAAACATTGGTTTCATTAACCCAGCTCAGAGACTATTGTGACATCCATTACTCTAGACAGCTGCATTCCATTCCATTCTATGGAGTCTGTAGTACTGCAGAGATGTTTCAGAATCATTATTATTTTAGCAGCTGGTTAATTACCAATTATTTATTGGGTTGTTAGAGTTAGCTGAGCAGTCACCATTTGCTCTTGTTACCATGATGCAGAGTTCGTGTTATGTGTATTAATGTTAATAAATCTGAATGAGAAATGAGCAATAACCAATGATGAAAGGCTTTTAAGTTTTGAAACAGCCTTACAACATTTGTTTCTTACAAGCAGTGCTATAAAAAGAAAATATGTAATGGCAGAAATTGGTTTTGAGTTTCATTTGACTCTCCCTCTATAATGTGACTCAGGAATTTAGTTATGTAAAAATATGACTAAGTCGCTTTTGCCTTTGAGGTAAAAACCTGGATGGAATCCAGGCTGAGATTGGATTTCAGTAAATTGGAAAAGTTCTTTCCCAGTCTTTTTAACTTTGAATTTGGGAAAAGCTACATCAAAAGCTGGAAAATAGGCTCTTCATCTAAGTATTCCACGATCAGGTGGGGTTTTTTTCTCTTCAAATAGTGTCCAATTACTAAATTAAGCTGTCAGCATTAATAAATCATTCCCCTGCAGATTAAAACCTATAATTTTTCATCTGTGTTGTTTTGTACCTTTTGAAGTATAGCTTTTAAGGCTGTGGAGTGAATCCCTGGGTAGATAGAGCAAAGAGAGGGTAAACCAGCACCCAGGTGCACACTGTATGATTTGTTAGGGTGACATGCTTAACATATACCAGAGCATTTGAAAGTGATGTATGGACTCCTGTTAACAGTATGCTATTTGGGCTATTTCTTTTACGTAATGAGAAGCCAAGTGCGGTTCCTGTCACAGCCTCCTCACATGAGTGGTTTGTTTCAGCAGTCTGATACCGGAGGTTTGAGGCACACCAGCACAGTGCCTGTGTCTGCGCTCACAGAAGGTATGAGCAGGTAGGGAGGCACAAAGGAGGATGCTGCAGAACTGTGTGAGCGCTGTCTCAAAGCCAGACCAACCCACCCACCAGCCTGGTGTTGGAAGTGCATGTGCCTTGCCGGTTAGAGGGTGTGGAAAGTGGTGTCTGCTCTCAAGTGCCACTTGCTGACTTGCAAAACCTGTGTTCCAAAATGCATTGGAATATATCAGCTTTTAATGTCTTGTTCCATGCTGCACCGGGCATTCCAGAATCAGAATCTTAAACTGCTAGCAGCCCCTTGGTTCTCTGTGTCTTCAGAGTTTGAGGACAGAAGGGAAGAACAGAAATTATCTCTTACCAGTATTATATGTTAATATAGGCAATTAGGGGAAATCTGTTAGTCCACACAATGCAACAGCTGGAATTCATCTTGTCTTGCAAGCTTTCAGCTAGTTTTCCCACTGTATCCCACCCAAAGGTATTTTAAAACTGTTTGGAGGAAGACAGCTCTTATTCTCTCCCTTGTGCTTATGCTGACTTAGTCACAGATGTTGTTACTATGTAAACCACTGTTATTATTCATTTCTCTTCAATGCTTTCCTGGTTTCTCTTTTGCTGTGATGACTGTTTCGTTGTTGGGAGATGGAACTATTTCATTCATGGGCCACAAATGTTTTCTTTTAAGTACTCAAAACATCCTTC
>JANHGB010028364.1:0-32098 GCA_026283785.1 Coracopsis vasa | reverse complement strand
GTCACCCCCAGGATCACTACCAGTCACTGCCACCCAGCAGAGCAGCCCTGCGGGAGGAGGGGTATGGCGGGGTGGTGGGCAGCAGTTTGGGCATACCCCAGCTGCAGACCCATGGGAGAGGGTGCTTGGGGTGTGCATGGTTGGCAGCACAGAGCAGGCGGGTGGGTGAGTGCTGCAGCCAACCGCTGTCCTTTCCCCAGCCCTGCACCAGCTGATGGTGAGTGGTCCACAGGGGTTTCCCACATGCCACTACTAAATCTGTCCTCAGGCAGCCAGGAGGGCTGGGGTGAGAGTGGCCCCCACCTCAGAGGCCCATCTCCAGAGGGCTTCTTGTCCACCTCTTGCTCATTGCCCTGATTGCCCAGGACCCTAGCCCTCTAGGGTGTGAGTGGCTCCAAAGCTGGACATCCCCCACGCCCTTCTGGTGACCTGCCAGGCTCTCTCCTGCTCAAGGCACAAGAATGTGGAGCAAAAGCAGCGGCAAGAAGAGAGAAGCTGGAGGTGCTGGTGTGGCAGTGATGACCTGCTTTGAAGGATGCTTTGAAAGATGACAAACCTTTGATTTCCTTCCCTGCAGTAGGGGTAAAACATGGTCCCCCCCCTCCCCATCCTGCTGAGGAGGGGGAGTGCGAGACTGGCTGGGTGGACAGCCAGCGAGGACCTCCCAGGGTAGCAGGGTGAATAGCTTCTGATGATCTCTTTGCAGTTTGCTTATCTAATGTCTTATTAATGTTTATACTGCATGTTCCTTTGAGGGTGGAAAGCATTATATCAGAATAAGGAAAATTACTTTGTGATATTTTCCAGAATACAATTAACAGTTAATCATACAATAGGCCCACAAACTCCCAACTGTGAGCAACTCCCCTGGGCACAAGGGTTGGAGGAGGAGCAAGGCTATCTGTGGGGTGGAAGTCAAAAAGCTAAATGAAACTGAACTAATGGCTGCAAGGCTCTGTCTCAGACACAAGATTTAGCTTTGAGAGTTTCCAGACACCTAACCAATGAGCTAGTATTACAGATCACAAATTAGTGCTTTAAATATCCAGAAAAGAGTGTGTCATCTGGGGAACGTGCCATGGGGTTGCTGACACCAAGGTATCCCACAGTGGGTCCTCATCCAGGACATCCTCCTTGCCTCCATGGGACTAGAGCTTTGGGGGAGGCACCCACAGGGCCCTGCCTTGACAGCACAGCCAGCCCAGTACAGACTATGCACCCATTTGGCTTTCAGAGCTCGGCTTTGCATTTCAGAGCCCAAAGCAAGATGGACAAAACTGGGATTATTTCTCCTTCTCTGACGGACATACAGCATCCTCTTGCAGGACACAGATATTTCAAGAAGATGTATTTTTACATCTTGTTCTATATGTCCCTGGAGAATTCCCTGTGCAGCGAGCAGCTGGCTCTGCCGAATGGTATGACTTAGTCTTGGGAATGTGCCCAGGTCACTGTCACCGAGGTCCTGGTCACCATCCCCTCTGCCATGGCTGCCCATGCCCTCTGGTGCTAGGGGAAGGAACAGAAAGGGACAGTCACATTCTGTGCTGGCATCCCACAGACCATATTAACTCAAGCCGCTTAGCTTCAGAGAGGTTACAGTGTCTGCCAAAGAAATAGATATTTAAATACAGGATTTATTTAATTTCCCTGAACAAGATAATCACTTCTAGACTAAGACATTAGAATAACATAATTTTGTACCATGAAAATCCCAAGCTTATAAAACAAGAGGTACGTGACAGCCTTGGTGGAGGACAGTGCTGGGGTGCAGTGGCAGCTCAGGCTCAGCCACGAGTCTTTGGCCAGGCTCTCTGTGCTAACTCCGTGCCACCAAACTGCTAGAGATGCAGCTATTTGCCAAGACATACATATACATTTCCCCCGCCTTGAGGAAGATGACAATCACTTGTTCAATAATTTGCTCAAAATGCTTCATCAAGCAAATCTGTTTTAACACAGATACAACCACACTGACTTTGCTTTTCTGTGATCCCCATTAGCCCTCATCCTAGGAGCCACTGCATCCATTCCAGGGTTTGAAATAAAGCCAAACACGGACCTACAGTGAGCAAGATACTCTAGGCAAGTGCAGAAGCCAGGAGATGTTCTATGGCTCCTACACAATTACACATCTCAGTGCCCTGAACAGCCTGTTTCTTTGCCCAGCACCTTGCAGGGGCAGCAGGACGTGCATCGCTACAACGAGCAGAATGGAAACCTCCAGAAAGAAAAAATCCTTTATTTAGACCTGGTCTGGTCCCTGTGGAGGCACAGAGGGGCCGTGGAGCTGAGCACAGCAGAAGTGGGTGACGGACAGGCCCTTTCCTAGTGCTCCCTACAGGCAGGAGGCTCTCTACTCCCAGGAGCCAGGCAGTAGCACTGCAATGCTGTAATGAGCCAGGAAAAGATGCTCCTGTAGCCTAAAGCATAAACATGAAATGAGGTCCTTTGGTCTGGGTTGTACGAAACCCTTCAAGCTGGTGCAGACCTGACTCCCCCCTGGCTCAACCTGAATGAACTTTCTTCTTTCTTTCACCTTTTTCTAATTGCACTTCATACTGAAGCAACTTTGAAACATGATGCCAAGTCCAGCTTGAGGCTTTGCTTTTTGGTGGCCTCAGTCTTAGGCTATTTGCACTAATTACTCTGCTGTGCCATTGTAGCAAAGCAAAGCATCCCACTGGACAAATACCAATTAGCATCTTACTAATTTCATGAAATTTAATCGAAACCTGTATTTTTGGTAATATCAATACACTACACGTAAGTTCTAGCAGGCTCTGTCAGTCTTTTAAGATGACAGGACTTCATCTCATGCCTTTCCTACACGCAGACCTCAGCAGCAAGCTGTACTTGCAATAGCCACATATGTTAATTAAACACTGCACACTGCATGGGCAGTGAGGCTATGGTGGCTGGTGAGCATGGGGTAAGAGACAGAGCAGATCACCTCTGCCCCCATCCCTGCACCATTTGTGCTTTACCATACAAAATCCTTCAGCGCTTTTTATAAAATGGAATAAAATGCTTTTTCTCATGACCAGCTGTAAAGTTCATGTTTCTGCTCAAAACTGTAAACCCAGAAATTTTCATTTATCTATATAAAAAAAAAATCTAATCTTTCACAAAAATAATCTGAGTATTTCTCAGTCATACCCTTAATTTCTTATAAAATTGTGTTTTAAATTTGAGTGCTAACGAAATTAATACAAAGAGGTTATAAAACTAATCCTTCCCAGTTATCTCCCTGGGACAAGGTACTCCTCCATGCCTGAGTGGATGGACATCCAGGAAGGTTGTCCCACACACACCCTTCTGCACCCCCCTCACCACTGCAGGGACCTCAGCAGCTACCTGCCTCCTCTTTAATCCAAATAACCCATTTTTGCTTTGTAAGGGAAGCAGGATTGGCACATCCGCAAGGACACATGGGGGCTGTGAGACAGGCAAAGACCCTGGGATGTTCTCAATGAATCACAACATGATTAGGGTACATTTTCACCTTATTTCAGTCAGACGTTCATGCACTGTGGAAGACACTGTAATGTCCGGCTGCAGGTTGTGATACAGAGGAGAGCTGGACACCAATCACATGCAGCCAGTTACATAAACTCACGTCCCTGCATGCTAACCAGTAATCCAGGTCACCAATAACAATGCCATCTCAGCTGGTTTAAGGTTTTTATCTGAAATTCTTCAACACTGAGAGAAGACAGCAAGTTAATGCAGCAGCAAATGTAGCACCAGCCAGCACCAATGTCATATAAGCCCCTCAGCAAAGTTTCTTTCCTAGAAGCCTTCCTTTTTAGCAATGCATAAAATCACCTTCAGTTTAGGTATATTTTGTTTAAGCTGTGTCTGCATATATATGGTATAGTGGGGGGAAATGTTAACAGTGCTTTCCAGTGGGGGCTGTGCCAAGAGCATTGGCTGCTCACACCAAGTTACATTCATGCAGCTGCAAGCTTCTCGCAGAGCTTGTGGAGGGACTTTGCCAAAGCCCATGGGTGAGCCGGTGTCCCTGCCAGGCACTGGCGACCTCCTGTGGGCTGGGGACAGCAGATGCCACTGAGCAAGCTACCTATGATGAGATTCTAGAGGAGCCCTGGGGTCTCGAGCAATCCCACACCTGCCTGCCAGGATCTGTGTGCCCATACACCTCGGCCAAAGCTTGTCCTGACCCTATGGCAGCATTCAGACAGCTGCTCCTGGCAGGTAAAGGGTGTTTATGTACTCCACGGTACAAAGCAGCCATCTGCTCTTCCTGCTGTGGGGTCTGGTTGCCTAAGCCCCATCTTTTCCAGGGCACCCGTTGGGCCAGCGCACTTTGACATCCCCACCAGCCCTGCAGATGCTCCCCGAGGAGCGCAGGCAGCCACAAAGAGCTCTTGGAGTGGGACGCAGCTCAAACTGCTTTTGTTACCAACACCACCGCAATGCTATGCATAAGCAGAAGTTTACGTTTATCATTGCTCACTATGGCAGCACAAACGATTGGTGTTGCATTGCCACTGCATAATTATGTGCAAAATTAAAAGTCTGAACCATTTTCCCAGTGCTGCAGACACAGCATCTCACTGGCAGCACCCACCCAGGCTGGGCTGACAGCAGCTCCCTGCACTGCTCTATGGAACCTCAACCAGGCATCTGCAGAGGAGACCCTAGCACCACTCTGCACGCCAGCAAAACCAGCAACTAACCTGGCTCTTGTGTGGAAAATGCAGCACAGACCTTAAGTACCAACTGCTGTATCGCCAGAGCAGCACCGAGGAATGGTGAGATACAGCAGGACAGAAAAAGTCACCACTTCCAGGCTGAAGGCACATTAAAAACATGATTTCAGCATTTGTGATAGAGTTTCAACCACGCTGGACATTTTAACAGATGCTCAGAACTTTGCATGCAGTGTAATCGGATCAGCCGAACTTCAGAAAGCTGTGTGGAAGCATTAAAACTGCAGCCAGCAGCACCATGACAGAAGGATCCTGATCCAGAAGCAGGACCTGGGGAATGAAGGGTTCTGCCCTTGGAGCTTTTCCACTCAAAAAATGCGCTTCTTTATTTTATCTAACAGACCAGACCTCACTACAGCCACCGCAGCCATTCCAGAGCTGCCTTTCCAAAATCCAGCACAGGCAATTTGTGTAACACTGGCCTTCACAAAAATTATCTTAATATACCGTGACAAACCCTTGATTTGCAGACTTCCACACGACAGATCTTCCACAGCGCAGCATGACACACTGAGAGAAATTCTGTGTTATGTCCCAATAAAAGTTTCATTGGGCCATAAAAGCTCTGATTATAAATACAGCCCATGCACATCTCTCAGCCATTTCACTTCACATCAATAGCTGTTTGAAAACACATTTCCTGCTGGGCTAATTACTTATGATTGCAGCAGTTCCGTTATATCTCCAGAAATTGGGCTGATATGGACACTGGCAAGATAACAAGTGCTGCCACCCAGGAGAGCAGGAAGAAACGCCCAGGAGCAAGCTGGCATTAGCATGCATCTCCCAAAAGAACTTCTGTGGTATTAATTTCAGTTAACAGCCAGAGTTAACAGCTGGAGTGGGATGCTGACAATCTCAGCTGAGGAGTGGTCCTGTTTGAAGCAGCAGCACCGAATCCTGCAGCTATTTGTAGGTCTTCTGGGTGTATCTAAACACACAAGGAACATTTCTTTTTGATAACAATGCTGGAAGCTTGACAAGGAAATGAGCTGCAGAACAAAAGTGTTGTGCTTAATGTAAGCAAACAGTCATTGTATCTTCACTGGTTTCACATGGAAAACTTTAATTTGCATTTGCACTTGAGGAAGACTGATCAAAATTCCTATTAAATGTTTTTTAGTTAAAACACATCATTCTGGCAGGTTTTCAGCTGGGCTGGCTGCCACACACAGCCTGATCTATCACTGATAGCACACAAAACCTGTGATCATCTTCAGCCCCGTGCCTGCCAGCCAGGCTCTGAGGGCTCCATCCTCCCAGAAGGGATCGAAACTGGGAGTGTAACAGCATGGAGCAGCTTGGGCAAACAGAGCCAGGCTGCTGGCTCTGCTAACATGTGTAATGTGTTAAGGCAAGGGTCCAAATAACGCAGCATCGCCCCAGCCCGGGGAGGCACACTGCAAAACAGTATACACTGCCCTGCTCTTCTACAATGATAGTCCTCACGTTCACATTACAGATCCTTCAGGATGTGATGAAATGGTAACCAAATCAAAACTGGCATGAAAACTGCATTAGCTTTATTTAATTCTAGTTAGAATTGAGCCAGATGCCAGCAGGGTAATAAATGTGTGAGATGGCTTCCCTGCGGGCAGCGCAGCTGAGGGTTTCTGCTCTGCCAGAGCAGGAGTAGAACCCCAGAAGCAGAGACCCTTGGCTATGACCTCGCCATGGCTGCACCAGGCTGCTCTGCAGAGATTTGGGGGTCCTTGGGGGGTTTGCTTTGGTTTGGGGTTTTTTGTTTGGTTGTTTGGGGTTTGGTTGTTTTTGTGTGTGTGTGTGTGTGTGTGTGTGTGTGTGTTTTGTTGTTGTTGGTTTTGGAGGTTTTTTTTTAACAAAACAGCACTGAAAGAGAAAATTGGCCTTTTCCAAACATCTTCCAAAACCCACCCAGGTTCAGACCCACCCCTTTTCTTGTTTTTGCAATCCATACATCACATAGAGATCCACTCTAGAGGAATTAATGAATAAACTCCCATCTAATTTTCAATCCCACCCAGGTATCCAAGGCACCCGCTAACCAGCCCCACAGTGGGTGCCAGGAGCACCTGCCGAGAGCCAACAGCACTTTTGGTACAGCCCCTGGACACCCAGGGAGTTGCCTGCTACCAAAGAGTTTTGCAATAGCTAACCAGCAATATGTAATATTAAATAAATTGTCGCTTAATATAACGTAAAAGAATCAATACTGAAACTGAAACCCAGAGCTTTCAGTGTCTTATGAAGAGGATAAAACTTACCGGGTGCCCAATTCAATTAATTGGTCACTTATGCCTGCAGATAGAAAACATCTACCAGCATATTGTCTATCACCCTATTAGCTGCCCTAGCCCCCACTCCAAGCCAGGTAATTCAATTTTTCCATGTTACCTATTTCATTTCTCAGATGACTTTTCAGTCATCTGAGACTTACAGTGGCTTACAAGAAAGGCTTCCGAAAGGACCATTATATTGATGTACTGTAATACACGAAGAGTGATGTAACATGATCAAAACACTGAGAGCTGCATGAAGCTCAGCTGCACAGAGCTTTTCTTGTCCTTGTTCCACCCCCTCCTTGCAGGCAAGGCTGGAGACCCTGATATGCATATCCCAGTTACTGAGCAATCCATCCCTTGCTCAAAGGAGAGGAGCATCCACAGCAGCAGCAGCAGGATCGGGAGGAGCCTGGCACTATCCTCACGCATTCAGGGTTGATGTACCAGGCTCAGGGACACAGGTATCAGGCAGCACACGGCTGCAGGCTGCTCAACACTTTTCTGACTCCTGTGGCATTTGAGGGGTTTTTGAGGAAAGCGAAGCCAGCCCTAACGCCTGCCCCGAGCACAGCCCACAGCTGCTGGCCATAAACCAACCTCCCTGCAGGAGATGTTAAATAACACCCACATGTTGTCAACTACATACATTTTCTACCATAAAAAATATATGGGAAGGTGAAGAGTTAGAAAATGCACGGAGGATGGCAGCTCGTGGCAAACACGTGGTTTTTCATTTTGCCATACTCATATTCTAGACTGTGCATATAGAAAACGCAGATTTTCCCCAGGTGCTTTGCATGACCTGATTGATAAATGTATTCCGAATAAAGCTCAGCCCAAGCTACGTTCTTCCAGCTTGGCTGTGCTTGTTGAGTAGTAGATTTTAGGCAATTATGTATATTACTTTGTTATCCATACACGTCAAATATCACCCAAGCATTACTTCTAACAGCTTAAAATACTAAATTAACTTATATGAAAAAATATGTTGCCAAGGTCTTGGATGCTGAATAATACACAGCTCCGTTCGCCCTTTTCTGGGATGACTATATATGATATAGCAGATGGATGACTAATTATCATGCAATAACTTCTGATTCTTTGAGATGAGCTGGCAGAGGGTCAGAATACAGACGGGCTGCAGCAGACTATGTTGTTTGCAAAACTTTCTTCCAACAGATATACCTTCGGTAAACGTCCCACTCGCCCGGGAACCTGCGGCTTTCACTTGAGGTGCATCCTTCTCCGGCCAGTGTGGGGACCTGTACTCTTCTGTGAGCAAACTAAATGAAAGCCGAGTGTCTCTATCAGTGATTCTCTTAAATAAACCAATACTGAAAAATAATCACTATTAAAATATCACCTTCCAAACTAGAAATTTTTTTTTGTTGAGGATTTTAATTCTTCTCCTGAGATTATCCTTCAGCTGCTATAACATTTCTAATTATTAAAGTGAGTGGCACAGAGTAAGAATCCCATCAGCTACATCCAGCAAAACTGGCACAAGACCTTACTGCCTGCACTGAAGAGAAAACCCTTTACATTGACCAGCACCCCCAAAATAATGAGAGGCATCTGCTGGAATTAGTCATTGAGGACAATTATCACCCAGAATAAAGTCATTTGCTGAAATGCAGCAGATAACTAAGAAATGATCTTCAGGCCAATTAATTTTATCATTGCCTTTTCACACTGCCAGGCTCCTCTTTGAGGAAAGTGATGCAGCAAAACCATTGCATCAGTACTTCCTCCACAACTTAGTTTAAAAAAATCATCACTTCAGGACTTTATATATTTAAAATATCGGGAAGAAATTTTTCAGATTAATCAAATATTTCAGATATTAGGAAGTAGTTCTTTCCTACGAGGGTGGTAAGGCACTGGCACAGGTTGCCCAGAGAAGTTGTGGCTGCCCCATCCCTTGAAGTGTTCAAGGTCAGGTTGGACGGACCTTGGAGCAACCTGGTCTAGTGGAACCGCGGTTAGAACTTGATGATCTTTAAGGTACCTTCCAACCCAAATCATTCTATGATTTTATGCCTTCTGGAATCTGCTTTTCACCTGAACAGGGTGACTTCTCCCACCAGGAGGTCTTGCCAGAGCAGGCTTTGGGAACATTGTCATGGGGTGCAGGCAGAGCATTCTGCTGCCAGGCACTGCAGTAACGCATTGGCTCCCTGATTTTCCCTCCACTCCCTTTGAACTAAGAGGAAAAATACTGCACTTCTCATTTCCAGAGCCCTCTGCAAAGGCTTTTAACTTAGGGGTTTTTCTGCATCCAAGGCAGGAGCATGACGTATCTCAGAGCAGTGTACCAATTTTAGTAAATTAAATGCAAGGCACTGTTAAGTTTTCAGGTGACCTCCAAGCACTGCCAAGCCAAGGATTCACTGTTCTTTACAGGGCTAGTGCTGGCCAGACAAGTAGTCCCTGATCTTCCAATGCATCCCAAATGGTTTTGAACAACCACTTTCATACTGGAATGGCGCCCATTTAATTAACAAAAGGATTTGCAAGAGGATTGTTACTTATTGCCAAATGCATAACCGCTCATTAGGTCCTCAGGGGAAAAGAATAATTATGCTTGCAATCTACAAGGTGTCTTTTTCTGCAGTGAAAAATGTGCATTTCATCACCCCAGCTGAGTGGGCAACCAAGGGCTGGCAGGAGGAGCTGCTTACCCAACCTGTGGCTGGACAGCAGCTTCCCCAACAGCCTCATTGTGCCTATTTGGACACACTAAGGACCCCCACGTACTTCACAAAGACCCCAGGAAAAAATAGCTGCCATGCTACTGGAATTATGGAAACACTGGGTTATCTTCTGGAGTCTCTCTGGCATGGGGATGAAGCCAAGCAACTGTGAAAATGCACATTGAAAACAAGGGGGAAAAAAAAGCTTATCAGGCAGTAGCAGGTCTGCAGCATGCAGTTGAGCCATGGGAAAAGCTGCCTTTCAAGTCAGCCTCCCTGGGCATCAGCACACAGCAGAACCGAGCCTGGCTGCCTGCATCTGACTCACACACCCATGGGGGCCTCTGCCTGATGGGGAGACATAGAAAGATAAAGGTGATCACCTTAGCAAGGGGAAAAACACAGAGTGATAGAACACATTTCAGTTGATCATTTTGGCTTGTTTAAATTATATTAAAAAAAAGCAAGTTCTGATTCAAAGACCAGTACAAAGAATCACCCTGCTGAGCCCCATCACTTGCTGAGCATGCAGGGGTGATGCTGGTACTCCCAGAGCACATGTAACACATTCATACTTGCACCAGCATGACAGACTGTCCAGAGAAGAGGAGTCACTGATTGAAGGAGCATCCTGAAGCACGGTAGTTACACCTAGTATTTCAGAGCAGACAGTACTAGAACGTGTATCTAGAAGTTCTGAGAGCAGAATCCCCAGCAGCTCACCCATCCCCTACCCCTGCGGGGAACAAGCTCCAGCTCTGCCCTGTGTTACATTTGTTACTCCTGTGTTACTTCCTGCAGTTGGTCCTGGGAAACAGCCGCCGGCTGGGGCTGCGCTTTAAGGCAGCCCTGCAGTGGCACCCCAGAAGCCAGTACCTTGTCCTTCAGGACTGGCATCAAACATAACCTAGGTTTCCATCCACTTCCCTGACCTGACGACTACTTCCTGATGCTGGAGTGACTTCGAAGAAGAGGAGAAAACTGCAATTCAGTGATAAGTGTTCCCTGGACCCAACGGTTCTCTGTGAAAATTAACCTTGATTGGAATTACATTGCAGCTTCACTTCCTCTCAGACACTTAACTCTCTGATTCTGTCAAATTCTTTCTGATATCCCCCAGTCTCAGAAGGGCACTTTTCATCCTAAATGTTTTTGCATCTCTTTCCAGTAAAGTTTCCCCTTTACCCCAAACTTGCAAGCCCTGCAAATTCTGAATGTAATGGACATTCACTATTAATAGTCATTAGTGTACAAACTACAATTAATAATAAACAAGAAAGCAAAATTGAGTGAATTCTCTAAGCCATAGACCTGCACTGCTACGGCTGAAAAGGGGCATTTTCTGCTCATCCTCGGAGACCTGCAGTGAGGGAAGGATGTGGATGAGGCAGGAAGAGTAACTGCAGGGAGGAAGAAAGAGCAGCCAGGAGGGAAGAGCAGCTGCCATCACATTTAGTTATTTACTTCAATTAAGCAAAGCAAAAGAGTTGCTATTGCATCAATATTGGATTTGTATTGAAGATCAAAATCCATTTTTATTCCACCTGAACTGTGGGCCAGTCAGCATTGCTGGAGCACGCACCACAGCTGGCAATAGAGATGTGCTCTCAGCCTGGCATTGAAGGTAACCTTTTCAAAGCTTTGCCAGAGCCTGGTTTTATGATTGCTCCCTAAAGGATGGAACATTAAACAAACCATCAACCTGGCAGCTGCTGGAGAATGTTTAGCTGGTATTTTCATAAACTCAACCCCACTCTGATCCACAATTCAGCAGTTTGTGTCAGTGGAATATATGGCAATGTCACAATCTCAGCAGATCCCAAAGTCAGCCCAAAGACTCCCAGATAAAACCTACTTTAACCAAGACCACATGGACTGAGTTTCATCCTAGGGCATGCGCACAGACTGCAGACTTCAAACGTGTATATAAATATCCCAAACTTTCAAGTCAGCCGCTTGGATAGATGCTGGATACGCTCTGCACCACTGATGCCGCCGCGGGGAGTGGAGAGCAGGCTCAGCAGGCAGCCCGCTGCCTGTGGAGCCGGTGATTTATTCAGCATCTGGCAGGGCAGGCTTTCAAGCCAGAGTTTGACAGGAGCAGAAGGTGCGTGAAAAGTAGCAGCAAGCATGCAAATTCCTGCTGGGCACCGGCAGGAGCTGCTGCTCTGCACGTAGCTAAGGGTTAGCTGGGATTTACTGCTGTGGTGGTGAGCCAGGAAGCAAAATTTGCTTTGTCTTCCCCACAAGCCGAGTGCCTACGGCATGGGGAGCATCCTGCAGAAAGGCGTGAACAACCCTGGAAGTACCAGCAGGCTGAATCTGAGCTTTTACACAGCTCTGCAGAGGACTTCATACTGCAAAAGGAAGTGTGTGTGCATGTGTGTACGCACACGTGTGCGCAGGTACACACACACGTGTTTGTCGCTAGCAGAAAGCAGAGGGAGCAGGAGCCAGCACCGAACATGCAGCTAAAGAGCTCCTCCTGCTGAAACCCAGCTGGAGAGATTGGGCTCACACTGCTCACAATCATTCTTCTGTACCATTCTTCTGAAGGAGCAAAATGGGATTTCTTACTTCAAGGAGGAAATACAACACTAGAAACGACATCCACACACACGGGATACCCTGCTCACATCGTAACCCACATACATCCCCTGTTTTCATCTCATCCTCCCCCACTAATGCATGGTATGGGCAGGAGCCCTA
The DNA here is from genome assembly GCA_026283785.1 of Coracopsis vasa. Lineage (NCBI taxonomy): Eukaryota > Metazoa > Chordata > Aves > Psittaciformes > Psittacidae > Coracopsis > Coracopsis vasa. The sequence goes on along the minus strand of JANHGB010028364.1, from coordinate 19,699 downwards.
CAAAAATAACACAGAAACTAAGGAGTGAGTGGAAGCTGAAATCATGTGGAAAAGATAAACATGGGTATATCTGCCATCACCATTGCATTAGATAGCAGGACATATAGTTTGAACAGATTAAAATAGGAAAAAAGAAACCACTTATGAAAAATTAAGCTGGCTATTAAAAAAAGGACACAGCTGGATGTGGCTCTATAGATCAATCTGCACAGGAAATAGGGGAAACATTAATGCTGTAAGCTATATCCCAATAAATATAACACAACTGTGCTCTGAATTGAGCAGATTAGGACGGGATTACAGTGCAGGATTATAGGACCACATCAAGTGCTTTCATATATTTTGCCATCTAAAGATTAGATATTTTAGAGCTTCAATGCATTAAATGAGCCTGACCAAGGGACCTTGAAAAAGCAGTTAAGTACAGTGATCATTCTTAAATTCTTCTCTTCTGGGGCAGCCCTGTATGGGTACAAGCATGATCCCAGAAGAAGGAATAAGGGCTGAAAAGTGTGATCTGCCTCTTCATCCTCTACATACTGATCTATCTACTATCACACGGTGCAAGCACGGCCATAACGGCACAGAGCAAAGTACCCCTGCAGCCCAGCCACACAGCTCAGACAACTCCCAGGAGGAAAGGTTATAAAGGAACTGAACAAAGATGCAGTGATGCCTTTCTGGGTACATCTGGGTACATTGTCTCAGCTTTCTGCTATCTGCCATTTAAAAATTCACTGTGCTAGAGGTTTAATACCTTTATATTTAATAGTCTTTGGTGGCTTTCCCTAATACCTAACAATATTTTGAACATGCTCATACTTTCAGCATCCAAAACATCCCATGACAGCAAGTCCCCCAAATTCATTACAAGACCCAAGGAAACAGTTTCCCGGGTTTTAAACCTGTTAGTCAAAAATTTCATTTGCATTGCCCTTGCATTATGGGACATAGCGAGTTACTTGCTACAGGCTGTTCCTGATTTTAAACACATCTAGTGTAATCCCTGTCAATCACCTTTGTCCTAAGATAAAAACCTGTTTAATCACCCGGTGCAGGGACAATGTCATCACTCAGAGACCTTTTCTTTCTATAGCCCAGCTTGCTGTATCTATCTGAAATGAGATGGGAAGCACTGGCTGCAGGAATTTAAACGCCCTGGCTCCTAGAAATTAATAAAATCAACAGTATTTTACTGTTATGGATGTTACATTTTCTAGAATGGTGTTTGCCTTCTTACCTACATAACTCAGAGATGGGGGGAACTTTTCAGCAATAGTTTTCCTGCAGGAGTATTTTACCTTTTTTGCCCATGTTGGTCTGTGCCTTCAGCGGTCACCACAAAACCCTGGTACTCACCAAAAGCCTTTGGCTATTTCAGGATTTGGTCCTTTCAACCCAAGTGGCATAATCATCTTGTGGAGGTTACCAAACTGGAGAGCCTTTCTAGTACATTTAGCATGTTTGATCTCTAGTAACACTTCAAAAGTAAGCAATGACATAGGAAAACCAACATTCATTCTGGTGCTCCAGACTGCGTATTTCACTCCCTTATTGCTTTTCCTGACACAGACTTGCACCAGCACAAGACACACACCAAATTAGACATACAAATCACAGTCCTTTTGCCATCAGTTTGTCCCTAGAGCTCTATGCTGTTCTCTCTTGCTGTATTTAGCCACAGTATTTTGATTTTTCAGAATTGCGAGATATCAGCTATCTGGTCATGGCACTATTTTTATCACCAGCACCTCTGCCCACTGTGCACCAGCACGAGCCACCTCTTCCTTCTCACACAAACATGACCACAAGTGATTCAGGGTAAAAGAAAACACCAAGTCAGGGAGAGTTTTACCAACTGTTTGCCTCTGATGATTTGCAGGTGGCATCAAGTCCCCACAATGACTGTGCCCCACTCCTTGGCTCAGCACTGCAGCTGAGCACTCTTTCTGTGATGGTGAAGTTTCCCATTACAACCAGAAGAGAAAAAAGAAACATCCTGCAAATGGCTGTCTGCTGGTCAGTGTTAATACTACAGCTTCAGCATAAAGTTTTCAATTAGCTTATCCAACAAAAGCAACATATACCAGGAAGTGCAGCCCAGACCTTTCTTGGGATGCAGGAACACAGAACAGCCTAGGGATGCTCACTCCAAATGAACAGAATTTGCCAGGGACTTATGTGCTACGGGAAGAATTCACCCTCCCTGACCAAAGTCTCAATTAAATATAAAATAGATAAAATATGAATAGAAAACGATACTCCCAACTCCAAAGGCTGCTGCATGGGTGAATCCAGCAGTGCCTCATGACCTTCCCAAATACTTTCCATCTGTAACATTTGCCAACAGCATGTATTGCTAAAGTTGCCTGGGTGCTTTTGCAGACATATACGTACAACATTTCACTTCCAGGCTCTCAAACTGCAGCTGCCCAAATGCAGAGATGCTATTGTAACCATGTATGAGCAAAACATTGAGAAAATGTATAGTCACAGCTTCTCAGGTGTGAGGACAGAACTAGCCCACATAGTCCAGTCCTTAAGAGCTCAAACCTCAGCAAAGCATGTATGAAAGGAAGCCATGCAATGAACAGTTGGATAAGACTACACCAAACTGGCTTTGCAAATGGCGCTTCATCTGAGAGAAATAGTATTGTTGTCAGAAACAAACTAAGCTCATGCGCTGCTGCACTTTCAGGTTTTCAGTAATAGGCTGAACTAAGCTGTGTTTGGCTAAAGCAATGAAAGGAAAAAGAACTAATCATCCTATAAATAAACCAGCTTATGAGTATTTAACAAGTGTTTCTTGTTAACAAATCATAACTTTCCACACATAATTAAATAGCTCTTAATAGAAAAGGGGATTATATTGTGCTGTCTTTACACTAGACCTATGGATATCTGAAGAAATGTCTGAAAGGCAAAACAAGCCATGCTGGCAAAGAAAACATTCAAGCTCACAGTAAGGCTAGAAGAGCCTCTGTACTTCTAAAGCTAAATAGCAAAAATCCTGTAGAAAGCAGCAAGTGATGACTGCTGAAAAATCCCTCCTGCGCTGCAGCAGAGCCCTCTGAGTAGCCCCCTCTCCTGTACACATCTTCCTCTCATATGTGAAATGCAACAAGTTGTAGTTGTTTGTCAACTATGACAAATGCACATACTTAAAATTAAGCATATACTTGAATCCATCAGCTTGGATAGAAATTAATCATATGCTTTGTTTTACCATTACTAGAGGCTCTGATGAATGAAGACCACTCCATTTTATGAGCTGAGAAACAGAGAGGTGTATGAAGCTGTTTGCACAGAGACCCTGCTAAAACTGAGCATGCAACCACAGCCCTTGGTACAGGGTAAAGTCTCAAGTCCAAGGCTAACTACCTCTGGAGCACAAAACAGCGCCAGAATCTCTCATTAATTACATTTTTCCGGGACTTAAATCCAGCCTCCAGTGGGTTTGGGGACTGGGTTTCCATCCCTGCTGAAGTTTTCTCCCCACTCTCTTTGCAGGTTTTCTCCTCAGGTTTTTTCCTGTGCAGCGGCAGCAAGTAGAGATGAATATTGCTGACAGGTCTTGACTGATGCATTTTTGACTCAGTGGCAGTCTGGTTCAGGATTCGGGAGGTGTCTGTACATCAGGGTGTTTTGCAGGGTAATCTCCTGTGGAGGGAACTTTAGACACCAGATCATAACTGCTTTATGGGAATGCTGCATGGCTACAACATTACTTGAGCTTCTCAGAGAGGGCACAGTAAGTGTTAAGCTGTATCTGGAGTACAGCAACACCATAGAAAGTGCAGAATTAGCAGACAGATAAGATAAACGGGAATTTTCATGTGTGTACTAACAACTGCTTCAAACACAACCGCCACATGGGATTAGGATCATCAGAAGGGAAGCAAAAAGAATTTCTCATTAGAAGGGAGGCAAACTTCCAGGTCTGAAAACCACAGTTAACCAGAGCATCTCTCCCAGGGCCAGCATCGCTCCTGCTAACCCTGAACGATGCCAGAGATTACTTCTGTCATAGCTCAGTTTGGAACATGGTATCGCTGAGATGCCATTCCATTGCCTTTGGACATTTTCCCTTTTCATCATTCAAACTCTGTGGACTCAGTTCCCTACTTATTTACATTGGCTTTCAAGGCCATGTAACCTCAACTTGCTCCATGGATTCCCAGACAGTACCAGCAGAACAGAGGTACAAAGTCCTTTGCTTTTTCTTCTCACACTGGCTCCGAAGTATTTCTTTTGCACACTCAGTCCCCATTGGAATGTGTCTCCAAACAACAAATTTCCCTGGCCAGCAGCTAAAGATCTGGCACAACTGTGCTGTTTCCATAAAAATAGTAAATGTCTTATTTCAATTTACCATGGGCAAAAGTCAATCTCTTGCAAAAGCAAATGTTTTGAAGAAAAATTCCTTTTATTCGAAGCACAGGGAATGTATCTACTTTTCATATGAGGTGTCATGCTTTATAAATGAATCTTTTTTGAAACAAAACAAAATGACAAATGATAGACTAAACACACTGATGTCTTCTTCACCCATCATCCCCAGCTTAAACTCTCTTTCCCCAGGCTGTTCCAGCTCCCCGTATGGATAAGTCTGCCCACATGAATGAGACCCCCTCCCTTGGATGCTCTTTCTAACACAGAAGCCATGTATTTCACAGCCTGAACCCAGCTAAACTCTGGTTCTCGGGCTTTCAGTCCATTCAGTCTAGTTTCATGGCAGAGCAGGGACAGACATTACATCAAAGCACCCTCCACATTCAGAATGACTTTGTTCTCAATATTTTTTGTTTCACAGTTCAGCTGTTATCCTTTTAATGCACATAAATGAATTTTCATTAAAACACCAGAAAGAGTAAATACTTGTACCCAGATTTCAAAGAGACACTTCAGCAGACAGACACAAACAACTAATGTTGGAAGAGAAAGAACAAATTCAAAGTTTTAACAGAACAGGTCACATGCACTTAGCTTTGCTCAAAGTTGTGCTGATTCTTAAGGTGCTGAGAAATCTTAGAGAAGAAAAGGTACTAAAAGCAGACAATGTCTTCCGATCTTGTAAGCCTGTCTGAAGGTGTGTACAGGCTGCTCAGTCAAGTTCCCTGCAGTTTGAGTTGTTTGCTGCCATGCAGATAGCCACCAAATACCCCATCAAGGCACATGCAGAAGTACCTGTACTTCATTCCCGTCTCAGCTCGCACGGTCTCCTGCAGCGACAGCCCATGCAGGTGCAGGAACTTCTCCAGCTGCTTCAGCTCGGTGGCTTGGCTCAGTTTTGCTGGCCAGCCCACAGCAGGAGGGCAGGCTCTGGGACCCACACTTTGCTTTTTACCTTTCAAGAGTGCTTCACTTGGCTTTTGCAGGCTCGGCTTGTGGGGTGGGATATCTGTGCAGGCAGGCTTGTACAAATGCATGGTCCACACATGGAGCTGCAAAGGGAGACCTTTAGTGACCAGCAGATGCTGGGGTCCTCAGGAGCTTCCACCCTACAGAGGAGAGCCCAACGCCATCACGCTACCACCAGTACAAGATAGTATGACCCAGGTTGTGTTGCTCAAGAGGACCACAGGATTATGGGGTAGTATTTTTCTCCCAGCCATCCTTTATATTACTGCAAGTACCTCATTGTAATTGATGCCCAGGATGGATTTTGGCCAAGATCAGCAATCTTGCTCGTCTGCTGAAACCTATAATGGTCAAATACTCCAAGGGATAAGGACTGCCAGTGGGAATAGAGCACCAACCCTGTTTCCCAGGTCTTATATTTAGATAATGAGAAATATTTGTTTGGGATTCAGTCCAAGGCCAACAAACATAACGTAAATATTCTTACAGGGTTTATTTCAGGCCTTGGGCTGCACAGATGAATGCTGCAAGCATCTCTTCTGCAAGTCATTAAAATGTTTTGTTTTCTCATGGTCCATTGTGAACTCTCACAGCTCAGGTTACCTGGTCTGTAAACTTCCCCAGCATCTGCAGCCTCCTGGGGCTTTGACAATTAACAAGAAAATAAAGACTATGGAGCAATAAAACACTAAGAAGAAAAAATAACCTACAGACAGACAAGGGAAATGCTTGAGAAAGAAATGCTCTACGGATACCAGAGCCAGGGCAGGGAACAAGCAGCAGCTTTCAAGAGGCTGCATGCTCCTGCAGGAGCCTGTGCATGGATGGGGAAGGGCTGCAGGCCAGGAACCATCAAAACCCCTGAGATGCCACCAGCCACCACAAAACCTCCTGCTTCACAGAACCAGCTGCCTCTCAGCACAGAGCAGCAGGTGAGGACACAGGTACATGTCTGAGCACTGTGCCTAAAAACAAACTTGCCAGAGCAACAAATGCTCATTTTGCCAGCGCTAAATAGCAAACAAAAGGGTTCAGGTTCTTGGAGTCTTCAGCTCTGAGGAGTGATGGGAGAAACGGCACGGGTTTCGCTGCATCACCAAAGCCAGTATACGAGGGCATTCAGCTCCTTCTGGTTGAGGTAACATCCAGGAGCACCACAGAAAACTTTTCTGTCCACCACCAGCCACAGCAAACAAAGCGAGATGATGTCTGATACACACCCTGCAGGCAGATGTCTGAGGCTCTCCTATTGTACAGACTCAGCCCATTTATGATTATCATTGCAATCCTAAATACATTGGAAAAATAAGTTAAATAATCAAGTGATGGATGTATCATGAACTCAACTAATCCTTAAATCGTTCAAAGCAGATAAAGAAAGACTGATCCCAAACCCAGAATATATTTTAAAAGATTATAATTCAATGTCACAGAGGGGAATGCGCCTTGGACATTTGATTACTGGGTTATTCTTTCTCTGCCACTGTTCTGTCGGGGCTCTGAGGGCACTGATGGACCTTCACGTCCCAGTGTTGCAGGCTGGGGTGGCTGGAGGGTTCCTGCCCTGCCACCTCAGGGCCCACAGCCCTGTGGTACCCCAACACACTGCTGCCCGAAGACAGGGGGGTCCTGTTCTTATGGTGCAGACCAAGTTGAACCACCAGTAGAAGGGTGCAGACGGTGCTTTCAAGCTCTACTCTTTGCAACCCAAGTACACACAAGAGGGAAGTGTGCCCTGAGACTGCAGCCATGCCTGCCTTGAAGGAACCTGATTTTTTTCCTCTCAGCAGTGTAACCCCAAAGGTTGTAGCTGTGATCTCTGCTGCAGCTGCTTTATGTTTTACCTCCAGTCAGATCCAGCCCTCTGCTCATCCATAATGCAAGGTGAACCAATGGCAAAGAAATATTTTCACAAGCTTTTCTGAGAAAAATGCTTAGTCTTAGTCTACAGACTCACTCATATTCCCTTCATTGTATGAGTTAGACAATTCTACACTTACTAATTACTTGCTTCATCTCGCAGTTTTGCCTCATTTTCCCTTCAATTATCCCGATTCTAAATGACATTTTTATTAATTTCTAATCCTAGCACATCTGCAAAATCTCAGTTCGTGTCAGGCACTTCAGGCATCAACGCTCTCCCCAGGGACCAACTTCCCAGCCTAAATCCTCACTGTTACTGGTGCATTTGTATAGAGCTGGGCAAAATGCTGAACCCCCCTTTCGCAACAGGCCTGTCTCTCGAGGCAATGAAACCTGTGTTCTCCCTCTGCCAGCTCCCAAAACTCCCCTGTGGAAGAACAGCTCTTGTCCCCACGATGCTGCTGTACAGGGACATCAACTCCAGGCAGTTTGTGTTTAGGTTCCTACTTCATTAAGGGTCTTACTCAGCACGGGGATGATTAGAGAGTTGTACATCTAATTTCCACTAATATCAAGATCCCCTTACATTTTTTTAAAGGAGCAAGATCAGATTCTGGAGGCTGCAACATTTAGGACTGACGGAATGAGAAATTCAGCAGCTATCAGGTTTCCCCTCCCAAGTGGCTCGTTCCCAGGCTGACCCATCACTGCTGCCCAGGTCCAGGTAGGGAAGGGGGATATAGGGACCCGGGGCCAGCAGCACCCATCAAAGCTGTCCTGCTGTTCTCTCCTGTCACCACACAGTCCCTGAACAACAGCAGCAACTTTTCAACTAAATTTAAATGAAGCTATAGTTCCTTGGACAAAACAGCTCATGACAAATAAGGCTGAACAACCACATGGAGTTTGTGCTGAAGAAGTTACACAAACTGAGAAACAAGTTTGTAGGATTTTCAGCTCTGGAACACACCACCCATTGTTGGGCAGGGGAAATAAACAGATAAATCAGAAAAGACACACTTGTAAAGCTAGAAAGTTTTCAGTTATTATTATCCTCACCACGACCATCATTTCCTGGAGTGCAAATTGCTACTCTGTGAGCAGCCAGAGGGGTACATACCTGTGGGGCATCCCAGTGGTGTAGGCGATGGTGTACTCGTGGGAGAGCTCACAGACCCGCAGGTACCAGTTCATCTCCAGCTCCCGCAGCAGAGCCAGCCGCCGGGCACGCTGTTGCAGCTGGCCAGCCCGGGCTCGGCTCTCCTTCCCGCTTTCTGAGTTGCTCTTCACGGCTCTTTCCCTGCTCCCCAGGGAAAGCACCGACTGCTTCCTCAGCTTCAGGGTTTCCTCGGCATTTTTATTCCCTACGGTCCCTGTGCGTGCTGCCAGCATTTTGTGTCCAGCCTCGCTGCAAAGGCAGCACCCCCAGCACTAAGTCGCTGCCTTCAAATCATTTAAACTGGTTTTCAGCACACACCTACCTCCCTCTATAACCTCATGCTGGCCACAAAGCTGTAATTAGATAGGTGTCTGAGGAGCTTAACCAGAAAGAAGAGCTGCAACCTTCTCATGGAAACATCTGTAGCAGTTTCCCGCTTGCCAGTGGGATTCGTTTTGCAACGAACAAGGAGTACAGTTCTTGAAAAACAGCATAGAGACACGTGCAAAGCGGCACACAAACTGGATTTGTAGGAAAGAAGGTATTTAGAGGGATAATAGCAGAAAAAAAGGTCCAGCTCACTAAAGCTGTAAACATCGGAGGGCTCCAGCCAGCATAGGTGAAGTCACACGTGTCACCTTGACTGCAAACCCATAGCCACGTGGACTCACCCAAGCAAACTGCTGCACAGTTCCTGCTGTATGCAGCCTCGGAGCATCAGTGTCTTCACCAAGCCAGATGCATTAGGACTGAGCCAGCCGCTCCATCCCTTCTCCTCGCACACGCAGTCCTCCAGCTCCTCAGATCACCCTGTCCGGCAGGAACTTCAGTTCTCCAGGGGTTTTGTAGAAATTTGGGGATATAACCACACTTAAGATGAGAACAAAGTTATGACTTTTCCCAATTCATTTGTTTGTGGAGCAGATGGTGTTTTGGGAAAATGTACGAAAGGAGCGGATACCAGAATTGAATCAATTTCCCTCTCTGGTTTGAAATGTAAAAGCTGATACAGAGATTACAGCACTAATCACAGCAGCCACTTCAGCAGCAAAAGCATATCCTTGTTTGGCAAGAGAGGCAAGCAAAGAGGAAAAGAGTCCTCTAAAGGCAAGCTGGACTATAAAGCCATGGCATTCAAAAGAAGAGTGATCACCCACCCGTGTCCCACATGGAGGATGCATGTGTCTCACAGGGAAAGGCGAGTTGCAGAGGCATTGGGGGCTGGAGGAAGAGCTTTATGGAATCAGGGAAAAGGCAACTCTGGAGGTCTCTGGCCCAGTCTCTCACTCACAGCAGGTCTGTCAGCAGCTCTAGAGAAGTTTTCCCATCCAAGCCTCACAGCTACCCAGTCTCTAGGAGCCGTGGGTTGCCTGAGCCAGACACGGTCCTGAGTAGGGCCTGTTGGCCATACTCCCCCTGAGGAGCCCAGCATGGGGACTGTCCCACTCACAGCATTCTGCCAGCTCGCTATGTTTCAACATGTGCTGCAGTTAAAAAAAAAAATAAAATATATATATCCCTTTTTAGGTGCTTTTTAAGAAAGCAGTTCCATTCCCTTTCGGAAGAAATCCTATAAAATGTACCTTCCACAGAAACTGATGTTATTTGACCTATTTAGCAGAGGTAGCACTAAAATGTTCATTGGAAGTTTTGCAAAACTCTAGAAAAATGACTCAAACTTCGAGCTGTTGAAATGTTCTAGTTCTGTGCTGGTTCCAACGTGTTTTCTCATTTGTCATTAAACTTTATAGCACTTCCCAAAAAGGAAAATGTTTCCACCAACTCCAGAAGCTTTTAAATTAACCCTGAGCAGCTGAAGTAACACATGCATATTTTGCAGATCCATAAATTCAAACCTTATAAGATTCTTCAAGTTCTTCCACTTGGAAGTTGGCAAACAAAAGCAAAATAAAGTCCTTAAACAGTTGTATAAAAGGCATATTGTGCTTACTCAGCCTTCCATGTTTATCATTTTCTTAACTACAGAAAACACTCTGTTGTTCGCAAAAACCTTAGAAGGTATCAGTCACCTTCAAAGTAAACTAAATTAAAAGCAAATGCTGACAATTTGTTCCTTTCTAAATGGAGCATTGTTGGTTGTACAGCAGGCTATTGTGAGGCTGGATGTTCCCGTAATGTATCATTTAGGCAGGTAACGCTATCGGATATTGTCTCTTGGATGATTATATATTCTGGCAGGTAAGGATATCCTGGCTCACCCTATAAAAAATGCAGAAAGATTGCTTTCCTGAAAGCAAAGCTAGCCTGCTGGCTTTAAATATTGATACCACATTTCTGCAGCTGAGTTGAAATACTGTTTCCTCACCAGCTCCCTGAGAGACGCTGACCACACTGTGCCAGAGCAGCACGGGCACCCAGCTTGGCTCTCCTGGGTGGCATCTCCAGGAGGGGAGGAGCCCTCTACAGCACCAGAAATCCTCACCTGTTTTGGTACTAACAGACCAACATCCCACTCGCGAATAGCGTTAGACCGAAACGAGTCAGTCTCCATGTTATTTCCCAGATGAGGGCGGGTGGTGAATCACTAAGCAGTTTTTCATGAGCTCCCCTCCCACCAGAGCAGCGAAAGAGGGAAAAGTGCCTGGGGGGACACCTCATTAGGACCCACTGTGAAGATGAGGCTTAGGGCTGCTTGGGGCTGGGGGCACCTCCTTTCTTTTATATTGCCTTTTCCGATTGCAATCAGTGGTTAAAGTACTAAGCTTTTCTGATTGCAATTATGTATTACTAACATATTTATACACTATAGATACACTGTATAAACATGTTTAGGAGCTCTGTATTTGCAGCTTACTACAAATTATAACTTATCAATACTCTTACTGCAGGCTTTGCACATCTCTATGGCTCTTCTTTCTACCCAAAATCTGATTTTTACTTCAGCTGCTGCCCCAGGAGTTGGACACACGAGACAGAACCCACCTCATTGCCGCTCTTGCAGAAGCTCCCCACTTGCCAGTCAGGCCCCCCTGCACCCACCCCGGCACAGCAGGTCCCAGCCGGGGCCCCAGCACACCCCTCTTCACTCCAGCAGCCGCCTAACCCGCACGGGTGGGTTAATCTCTCCACTTCCGAGTGTAATGCCCTGCACTTATCTGTATTAAAAACACAATCCCGAGCTGTCTGGAACAAAGGGAGGTTACAGTAATAACAAGGGGTGCAGAGGTACAGAACGGCTATTTAAAACCCCCCAAAATTTTATTCACATTGCCAGTTTTAAAGCAAAATGTTCCCATAATACCTGGCCTTGCCACCCCTGGGATCAGAGCACTGGTTTAGCACATTTTCCTCTGGCTCAGACACCATTTTAGTCAAACCTCCTGTTTTTCAGATGTAAATGAGAGAAATCTTCCTAAAAACCTCCAGTAGATCTTTTCAGCTCAGTAAAGCGTTAGGTTTCATGGTGAATTAGTACACTTCACACAGTCCGCATTTTTAACATTCTTTTAAAGATTTCTTGAGCAGTTTTCTATCAGGATGTGCCATTTCAGTTAAACCTGAGCACTGACCAAGTGCCTCACAGCATTACACAAGGGAAGTCTGCCCTGACTTTCTTCACAACAAATTTATATTGCCTCATTCCAAACTAAAGGGATGCAGGATGCAAATTCTGATCCACCAATTCTACTAAAACATGTTTAAAATTCATCCTCCTTTAATATGATCTTAAAATCCACCCCAGCTTTTCAGATTCCACACTAGCCTCTTATTAAGAGTTCTGCAAACCTTTTCAGCTGTGCATACAGAATTGTAAAATCTAGTTGCATACACAGACATAGCTCACCTCAAGCAGGACAAATTAGCACCAGTTAATAACCTGGAAAGTCCTATTTAGAAGTTTTTCAGCAGAAAAATGCAAGCCTTGCAGAGGTACAGACTGAGTTAGAAAATATCCGTAAGCGATATCTAAGTAAACATATATATTTCATCTCATGGGAGCACACTAATTTTCAAACGCATGATCCAATTAGCAAGAGTCTAAACGATAGCCTTTAGGCTAACAGCTCTCTTGCTGCATACTGTCCTCTACTTAAGGTAATTGAAACCCCATCAGGGAAAGATTCATTAAGGTACTTAATTGGTTTTAAATGGTTCACCCTGCTCTGACAGCATTTAAATGTAGTGACTTATGAACAGCAGGACCAGGGAAGAGCCTCAGCTCCCTCCGGTGCTGCTCAGCAAGTGGCTTTGTGTCCAGGACCGCTGTTTTGTGTCCAGAATCACTACTTCATGCCTTGCTCTGGGTGCAGAAGCTGGCAGGGAGGACCGGCTCCAGGTAGGAGGCAGCATAGCATAGGCACAGCTGGCAGGAGATGCACTGGCGTTCTCAGCAAACACGCTTCCCTCAACACCTGCAAAGGAAGTCCAAGGGAGCCTCTGAGCTCCTCTCCTCATGCACCTTCACGTTTCTTAACTTCTCTAAGTGCATTGGAGTGCCCCTGTGCCGTGCTCAGTACTCACACCCCTGAGCAGAACAGGAAGGATCCCAAATCAGCTATTTCGGCATGCTTCCAAATATAGGCAAGCTCTACAAAATATTCAGTGTGGCAGGCCAGGCATTCCCTGTTAGTTTTGTTTTCCTGGAATAAGCTGGAAAGGTATCTGGCATTTCATCAGCCCTCGTACAATGGAGGAGCAGCCCTCCCTCCACTCCTTCTATTCACAGCAAGCAGGCGTGACATGGGCAAACAAAGAACAGGCTCAAAATTACATTAAAACCCACTACGTATTAGGTTTTATTTAGTTTTTAAAACTATTCCCTGGCTCTCCCCTTGGTGCTCTGTTTCCCAAGCCAGCTCTGCAGGTCATCTGCCTACGCAGCTAACCCCTAAAGATACTTAAATAAGCAGCAAAGGAGGCCAGACCCTTCTGGCTGCCAGGGAGCAAAGCCCAACAGTAACGTGAAACACATTTATAAGCCAGCAGTGTTACTTCCCTCCCAGCACACACTCTTCCTCTAGCTTTTTGCTCACAAGGAGCATTGGATGGGCACCACACTGCCCTGAGATGGCTCTTGGAAGGTGAGGAGCCTAGGCACAGGGATAGGAACAGCATGTGGGGGGAAACAGGGAAAAATGGCTGCATCTCAGGCATTACTGAATACCTAAGGATTAGATATATCTATACACCTCAGTCTTGAAAGAGAAAACCTAGCACCCGATACACCAGAACTAGGTGTTTATGTATATCTACATATCAAGCCCCCTCCTGGCAAGGAACACAAAAGCATTTTATCTCCTGGCTCACAGAAGAGCCCCAAGTTTTGACACCTCCTCCTATCCTAGGAGCAGGGAGCAGCCCATTACAGGTTTTTCTCCTGGGGAAGGAGCATCTGTTTTCTCATCTCATCAGACATCACACTCAAAAGCAGCAGTGTTGCCTATTTTTGATCTATTTGCTGACCAGCACAGGAAGGAGAGCAGGACTGTCTGCTCTGGCTATCACCATGCCTGCTCTCACCTGGAATGATACCAGCCCATGGGCAATTTTGGCCACTTGCAATTTGCAAGTATTGACACATTGCTGTTCCATCCTGACTTATTACAGCTGATTGAAAGACCACTACAGTTAAAAAGTGGCAGAGGGTAAAAACCAGCGTATTTCTTCATGAAGTGAAAGTGGAGCAGTTGCATGTTACAGCTATATATCCCAAAGGCAGCCCTTTGGAAAGCTCCCAGCTGCCTCCTTGAAAGGCATGAGGGAGATGGGCAGCTCGGGGAGCTTATTAGGATCATATTGAGCTTAAAGTGAGTCAGTCTGCTGAAATTAAAAACCTGACACTGAAGCAGCTCTCTTCATTCTTTTATCTTCTCAAACAAATTTTAGCGAATGCCAATCCTATCACACACAGGCAAAAAGAAAAATTCCTGGGAATGCTAATTACCACCATCTTTTCTCCTTGCCGAGTCTTCATGAGATCACTGACATGCGGCTTTTCTGAGTTTGCACTGGATTGCACCAAGAGCAACTAGTGATCAAGCAATCCATGAGTAGAAAGGGGAAGATTTTCCAAGGGCAATATTCAGATGTTCAGACCTTTCTGGAGGCCAGCAGCTATCCAGGGAAGGCAGGCAGGCAGGCAAGGGAGGTCCTGCCTGGCTCTGCTCTTAAACACATGCACCAGCCTTTGAAGCCTGACAATCTCCCCATCATTCAGCGTCTGCTTTCAAACAGTACGAAAAGGTGCAGAACCACCCACATTGTTCTTTACTTTTCTGCATAAATTTCAGACAAAAAGGCTGATCCACTTTAGTCAACAGGGGTTTGAGTGGTTAATTCCCTGCTGAGCAGATTTAGTGCTCCAAGGATACATTTAGAATTCTTTCTGGACAGGCCTGTGTGCCTAGAGGATTGCATTTGGTTTCCAGAGGTGGAGAGCCCCAGTCGGGGGCGGCAGCTAACCCCAGGTCTGGCTGTGAGCCAAATCCATGGGATAGACCAAACATGAGGCATTGAGCTGCTGCTTCCCCCAAAAACAAGGTGGCCAGGAGCACTGTCCCCATTCCTGCTCCTCCTGGTCTTCTGGCAGCACACCCATCGGAGAACCTGCATGGTGCCGTTGCATTGCCATGGCAATCAGCATTACAGAAGCAACTAAAAATAAATGCTGGCTCCGCAAAGCACAAAAGATCGTCCTGTATCCAAACCCTGACTTCGCCACCTTCAAACCTGGGTGCAATGTGGTCCCCACTCAGCAGCCACCCCACTTTACACAGCAAGGACATTCACCCCATTCCCCTGCAACATTCCAGGCAGAGTGGCAAGCTCCCTGTTGCACATGTACAGCCCATTTGCCTCAGTCCCTGTCCACCACTGAGCTCTGCTACTGAGGCTGACTGGAGCGCCACCACCAGAGGATGTGGACATCTCTCCAGAGCCCTCATGTGACTGTAGTCATCAAGAAAACCTTTTTTCTTTAAAACCCCACTGATTCCCACTGCATTCCCAATGTTCTGAGCAGTATCCCACCTCCCCAGGAAACTCAGACAGCTGAGTAAGCCCCAGGCAGATCAAACATGGAAAGATAAGCTGGGCACTTACAAGTGACTTGTTGCATGTCACCTCACTCAAGCAATAACAAAATCAACCCACAGAGCAAACTGCAATAGCAGCACTGAATCACCAGGGTACACCATAAAGCAAACCCAAAGGATAAAAGCTGCACAAGAACCTAACTCCTGGACATAAAACCCAACATATGAGTGCTGCACAAAGAAGAGCCAAGCACCACCTCAGGTAGAGCTGCAGGACGAGGAGGTCACGGCAGAGAAACGTGCTGAGCTTCCTATTCCCCTATAGCATCACAGGTTTCTACTGGGGAAATAACAGCACAGGGACTCAGGTGTCCGTGGCTGGGTCACGGTCCCCACAAACCCATGGTCAGGTGGCAGCCCACATCAGAGCATGCTGAATTATGTATGGCAGCTTTGAATTATTTCTTCTCCATTAAAGAAAGAGTGTGCACAAATACGTCAGCAAACAACCCTTTCTGCAGGGAGGGCAAGCCTGGGAGCCTGCGCTCTCCTCACCAGACACAGACCCTCAGCTTGTCACCCACTACCAGCCCCTGTAAGGAGCAGAAACTGTTTTTCTTTAATTACCATTTCTCTTCATTAACACATAATTCAAACCCAGGCTCTCCAAGAAGCTTACACTCATCCCAGAACATTTTTACATTGTGTTTTTTCACCCTAAAAAGGAAATTTAGAAGGAAGAAATCTTGCAAGCATCTTGATGTTGGCCTTTGTATCCCAAGCCACTCTGCGGAATGATCAACAAGAAAAACATCCCAGCACCAAGGGGGTTCTTGAACTCACACTTAAATCAATTACATACCTAAAAAAGGAACCTGTGGGAGTAACAGGGCACAACACACAGCTAACAAGCCTGAAGCAAGGACACTTGCAGAGCCCCATGTAGTCACAGCTTGTGATGGTGGTGTGGAAAGTACTTAAACCATGCCCTGCCTCCTCACAGCTAAACAAACTGCTGGAAATTGAATTGTTTGTATCATTCCTACTCCCTTGTGCTGAAAACCTACAACCCTTCCTCTGAAGCCATCTGCAGCAAGCCTGAAGATGTGGGAAGTGCAGCTGTGACAGGGGCCTCCCATTCCAGCCCTGTCACTGGGATTTGCTACTCCAGAGACAGACAGCAACAGGATTATGGCAAGAGAAATATCCTGCCCAGCTGCTTTATGTTTGGGCTCTCCCACACAGCCTAACCAGCTCTGCTGGCACCAGAGCTCTCTGAAGAACAGGGCAGCATGCCCCATGCTTGCAGCCCACTCCTCATGCTCCCAAGGAGGGGGACAGTCTCGAACTGTGTGGAGAGGATTGTAGCTGGGGTTTATCCTAACCTCACTAACAGAGGCATTTAATGTCCTTGGAAATATTTCCTAGCAGAATTCCCACTGGACACCTAGTTCCTCTGTGATGCTTTCAGGAACAAAAATCAACATTTCTGTGTGCAGTTATGCCCTCTGCTCTGGATTGGGTTTGTCTGGGATTTATTTCGTCTGCCCAACCTTTTTAAGTCTAGGATGTCATTGATCCTTAAGGACTCCCTTTGCTATCTCTAAGACCAGTGTAAGCAAAACCGTTAAGGAACCAACAGTGCAAAAGCCAGCCGACTCATTCAAATGCTAAAACTACTCAATTTTATAATGAAGTAATTAAGTTACAGCACTGGTTTGCTTTTCTGCAGTTCACGTTCAGGCAATTAAGGAAACAGAAATAATCTGCTCCCCTTGATGAGATTCAATTTACCTCTTGGCACTGTGCTTCTGTGGAAGCAGTTACCCTTGGGACAGTGAGAGCACTTCATCTCAAGTTCTTGTCTGTGATGAGACACAATAAATTCAATGGCAAATTAAACTTTAGAAGGAAGAGTCATGAGGGACTCTTGATCTGATCTTTAGGTAGAGATGTAGAAATGGTCTAGATGGGACATGGTGTTTCATGATCTTACTTTACTCTTTTACATATGGCTTTCTTATGTGTGCTAGCCAAGTGGGTTAATGGCCTAAATCTCTTTAAAGTCACTTGCAAACAGCTATTACATCACTGCACAAGAGTCTCTTTGCAATCTGCTTCTAATTCCCCAAGGAAATAAGCCAGAAAGGGAGCCGCCTCACAGCAAGCACTGTGGAATGGTGGCAGCACACCTGAGCAGCAGGGAGCCCTAGCCCCCCTCCAGGTGATGCCTGACAGTCAAGCTGCAGCCAGCACCACACAGCAACTGGACCAACCTCAAGTTCAAAGTTATAAACCTCACTTTGAAGCAGTGTTCACTGTAAAATGCAGTAGAAATGTTTTAAGACAGAAACATTTTGTTCTATTAGAAAGGTCATTACAGGATTAAGGTGAAGCAAGAGACACAAAAAAATAAGGATTCCTTTAAATAAAGGCAGCACCAGTCAAGAACAGCAGCCCCAGAAATAGGTGCCCTGCTGTTTAAAGTAATGTAACTGATACAACATCAGTAGAAAACTGATTAAAGTATTTCTTTCATTCTGTGAAATTTCTGAAAAAGCTTTTGTAGAAAATTAGTTTTGTGGAAAACATTCTGGCTTCATTTCTGCAACTGCTCTTTCCCATCTGCTTTCACACTGCAAGGGGTTGTGCCCACTGAATTGTTTGTTCCTGTAACATGGACCCTGAGCACCTCCATGTTCCCTGGGTGCACCCAGGGCCGGCAGGATACGTGGTAGCACTGCTGGTGGGAACTGGGAGGAGAGATCTAGAAAGCCTCCATGCTCCCTGCCACCCAGAGCCCTGGAATACCCAAGGAGCACAACTGCACAGCCATCACCTTGCTCAAAACCACCCTAGCTGCACCCCCAACTCCCAGAGCGCTTCAGAGCAGCGCTCTGAAGTGGCACTTAAGACTTACCTTGGATCTTTCCCTCCCTTCTCTGAGAAATCGCTTAATATTCTTCTGAAAGGCTGGAAACTGCACACAGAGGGTTTTGACCTGGAATCTTCATCACTACTGAGCTATAGAAGAAAAATATGTCAAATGAGATATTTGCCTCAAAGATTCCCTCCACGAACACAATCCCTCCAAAAAAGCAAAGCCCTGCAGTCTCTGCGAGCCATATGGGTCCAAAGCGTGGGGTGACTGCTGCAGCTCCAGCTGGCAAGTCCCAACCAGAGATGAGGAGAGGGCTGCTGGCAGCGCTGCAGCTGCTCAGAAATGCTGCTGGGGAACCTGGTGAGAACAACTTGCTGTTGCACTCTTTGGGGGAATATGCATTTATTCACATCACAGACTAGGGAGCAGGTCAGAAACAGTGGCTCAATCAAACCCCACTCCCACAGCACCCCTGAGCCACTAGCACTGCCCATGGAGCCAGAATCACCAAGGAGTTCAAGGCCAAATAATTTCTACCAAAAATCCGTTTACTTTGATTACAGAGTGTAGCTTGTGCACTGCAAGAAAGGACCTTTAAGCAGGATAAATGACCGCTGCCTACTCATGCTCTGTCCTGCAGATGACAGCAACTCTTTATGACTACAGGAGAAGGTTTTGTTCTTAACTATAATCTCAGCTGCCTTTTACTTTTTAGAGGGGAAATTTGCATGTGGTCTTCTGATTGTGACCTACTGCTAAAAAACCAAACACCAGCCAGCAGAGGTCTGCCACAATGCCATGAGGTGCTGGAGGGGTTTCCCGCTAGGACATTGCACCCTGAGGAACAGAGCAGCCTCTTAAAGTCTGCAGGCATCACCACATCCAGTTAATTATCTGGGCTGCTAAAACAGAGCCCTAAAACAGTTTCTATACACAGTTTTAGGAAGAGGTTACATTTTCCATAGTGCATCTCGGTACAAAAGCATGCATGAGGAAACCATCAGAGAGAGCCCTGTTACCCTGCAGCAGTGTGTGCCATGCTGTGACACTGAAGGGACAGCCATACCCTAGCAGGGACATCTCCTTACTGCAGGACAGTGTGTAGCCAGGAAGCATGACTGCCACAAATCAGCTTTATCGACCAAAAATGGACAGTTCCATTTATAATGTAGTTTCTATATGTAAGCCCTAAAAAATAAGTCACACCAATGTTCAAACATAATACTTTTATTTGTGGATAAAAATTAAGGCTCACAGTACTTTATCATTTCACAAGCAGAAAAATGTTAAAAATTGAGAATGATGGGGAATGCCCCCAATACAAATTCCTCTAACTGCTGACATGTTTTACTGAAGACTCGAGGTGAACAATTGTACAGGGCAGCTACAGTTATTAGCTTGTAGACTAGGTGCTAAATGTATCTTTTTAAGAAATGTGAA
>JANHGB010028359.1:0-19139 GCA_026283785.1 Coracopsis vasa | reverse complement strand
GCCGTCGGGGCGACGCGGCTGCCGGCGGACTTCTCCCCCTGGCGCGGCTGCTGGGCGCCGTCGCGCAGGTGGAGGGGGAGCAACAAGTCCGACGGCGGCGGGGAGGAGAGCAGGAGGAGGAGAAGGAGGGGGATACACACACACACACGCTTCCCGCCCCGCGCCTGAAAACCTCTCTGACAAGTGGCAAACCGCTAGCAGAGCACGCTGCTCCCTCCGAAGAGCGGGTGGAAGCCGCGGGGGCTCGCCCCGCTCCCAGCCCTGCTGCCGGCTTTTGGCTCCTCGCCCCCTCCCATCATCTCCCTTCCCGTCGCCCCTGCTGTGGGGCTGAGTGGAGACCCGCTGCCGGGCGGCGTGCGGTGCGGGCTGCTGTCTCGCCTTGAAAGTGTGCGAGCCGGTTGAGGGCTTTCCTTCTACTTACCGCTATTTTTTTAAAAATTATTATTATTTTGTCTTTTTCGCTATTTATTTTTCTCGTACTTTATTGTTACTGGTTTTTGTTGCCGCTGTTTGTAAACTAATTGCCTCCATGGGGGGCGGAGGAAAGGAAATCAGAGCTGCCGCAGCTGAAGGGTGTAAAGGCGCGCTGGTGAAGAGCCGCGGAGCCGCAAGACGGGATGGCAGCGGGCAGCGCGGCAGCTGCGGGGATTGCTGCCCGCGGTGGGCCGGGCCGTGCGGCTCGGCGCTGGCGGCTCTCCTCTCCGCGCTGGCTGCCGCCTCCTGCGTCTACCTAGGGGTACGGACCAGCGACCTCCAGGCCAGGGTCGCGGCCATCGAGGGCGCCCGAGGGGGCTTCTCTACCGCCGCCCCGCTCCCGCTGCTGCCTGGCTTTTCCCTGGAGCAGCTGAACGCGATGATGCAGGAGAAAGTGGAGCGGCTTCTCGCCCAGGTGTGCGGGGCGCGGGTGGCCGCTCTGGGCCAGCTAGTGTGCCGGGGGTGGGGGGCTATGCATGCGGGACGATAGGAGTGCCGCCTGAAGCGATGAGAGAGGCGACCGGAGCTGTTCCGCGGGTGGGAGGTGCGGGGGGAGCGGAGAAATGGATCCCGCACCCCCGGGTGGCAGCTGAGCGTGAGGAGAAGCGGGCTTGAGGTGGAGGTCCGATTAGGGGCCCGGCTGCTGGGGCTGGCGGGTTGAGGGACACCCAGCGCTTGGCGCTGTTCTCATGCCGGGGGCGGGGGGGCACTTGTGGCGGAGGCAGGGGAGAGCCAGTCGCGTCGGGCTCTGTTTTGCTGTTGTGGGCGTGCAGAAGACAGCGAGATACCGCGGGTGGAGGCCAAGTGGCGAAGCTGTGGCAGGGTGCGCAGCCCGTGGGAGAGCGCGAACTCCCGGTTCGCGCCCCCGCCGGCCGGGAGTGCTGGCTGCGGCGGGTGAGCTCCCAGGGGCCCTCACTTTGCTTCTCTCCCCTTTAGAAATCCTACGAGCACTTGGCAAAAATACGAGTAGCGAGAGAAGCGCCTCCAGAGTGCAACTGCCCACCAGGTAACGGACACAGCGTGGAAATTGCTTCTCTGAGGCTTGTCACTCGAAGGGGGAGGATGGGGAGGGGCTTGGTATCCCATGTATTTCAAATACACCAAAGTCAGATCTGGGGGATGCCTCTTCAATCAACAGCTCTACCTTGGGTGGGAGAGGTGTAAAGCCCAGAATCTTCTGTTTCCACTGTGACACTAGGTTGGAATTACTGCTAGTTAAAAGCCCTGGTTAGGCTGAGTGACGCCAAACAATAACACTTACAAGGAAGTTAATGATCTATCCCAGCAAGAAGGAATATATTCTCCCTCAGATGGGGCAGTACTGAATCAAGGCATTGTGTGCTTAGTTTGGGATGTGGAACAAAAGTTCCTAGCAAAAATATTGAACAATTTATAGCGTGGATTGTAACGAGTCTGTTTTAAGTTGGCAGTAATATATACAAGAGCTTTTCACTCTCATTTTTCTGTAGTCTTGGATGAAAGCAGTTCCACTAGCAAGGGATTGCAGGTTTCATACAAGAAGGTTCAGAACTGTTTATGCAACCAGTGATGTTGATTGACTTTGGAAACAGGCCTCCTAATACTGGGATTGGTTGTTCATACGCAGACACTGCAGTGTTTCCTATGTTTTTCATGCTGCTTTTTGACAGTGTGATAACTACTGATATTGTTTTAGCCATTAAACTGTCATTACTGTTTATAAACTTCTGCTAATATATACCCAAGTTCAAATGGTATCTTAAAAGTTAAGAAAATAATACCAGTATTTCACAGGGTGATGTGGGAATTCCAGCATCCTCTGTGCGATGAAGCACACTAGATGCACTGTGTGCTTGACGTATCCTGCCACTCTGTATGAAAAAACATCCTATTTACAGGTGGAACGTGAACTGTTAACAAGAATTGAGCTCATTTTGTATGCCAGTAGGATGTGTGATAGTGCTGTGTGTATAAGGAAGAAGCTTTTCCACTTTAGGATGTGATTCCTGCTAAACTCATCAGTCTGGAAGGAGTACCGAGTATAGGTGTTAAAGCTGACTGCAGTGGTTGGTTCAGTATTTTGACGATGCTACAACTGGGAGGAGAGTACTGACTGCTGGAAGAGTTACCATGGCTAACATGAAAAGGACAGTATATGTGACTAGGACTGTTTTAAAAGGGTGCATAGAATTACTCAATTCCCATATAGTTTTGGTAAGGAACCTTGGTTTCCTGCACTCTGTATAATGTTCTCCTTTATGGCTAACATGAGCATACAGTTTTCATCTTATTTTTTCTGTTGCTTAACTGCAATAAATTACAAGATTCATGTTTGTGCACTAAAAATGAGGGTTGATGGTCATGTTCTGTGAGCCTGAAACAGTGTTGAATTTGATGCCAAGCTCTCTTTCTTTTCTACCTCCTTATTTAAATTAATCTGCTACAATGTTTCAGTTACTGTTTTCATACTAAAGGTCAGTATCAACTCTTTCATAGCTGGTATTATGCACTGCTTTACTTCCCCACTACCACTAGAGCTCCACATCATACCAATTTTTATCTGACCTTTTTTCTTAAGAAGTACGTTTTATCAAATAGATAATGAGCAACAGAATAGTTCTCACATGCATTGGAAAAAATCCTTGCTAGATGAAAGAAATTAAGTGATCTGGGAAACCTTTTCAAGGGAGCAAGACTCAGAAGATCAGGAAAAATCATATAAATTGTTACAATAAAACCCCCTAAATTTCAGAAAGGACTAGGTGGTATGGGGACTAGAAATGTGATACGGAGCTTTTCACCTCTGGGTAGCTATTTCAGTGTGGAAGCAAGTTTTGTAGTGGCTGAAAGATGCTGCTATGTGATAGCCTCATGTTGGACAGCTTAAAAGGAGTTGATGCTCTCATGGTTGTTGCCAGTGGACAGGTGTCTACCTCAAAATGGCATCTTCTTGAGAGCTTTGTCTGAGACAAGATGGGCTGAGTGGCACCGCCACCTGAGGAGCGTGCCTTCCTAATAGCAGGCATTAGTCAGAGCAGGATGGGAGAGAGCAAATAAACTGTTGTTACTTCATTTGGTTCACTTTGTTAGAATTCCTTTTCAACTGGACAGGATGAGCTTTTATTTTCATCCTTACTACTCCTGTTACAAATTTAGATTACTGTGTTCAGAAAAGCATTTGGTTTAATAGGAAAGGAATCAAGTGTTTTTTCTGTTGCCTGCTGTTTGTGAAGCCAAAGAGTACATTGCCTCTTTACATCTCACATAGTTCCCTTTTGCTGCTTTATTCTGCTCAGCTTCTTAATTTCTTCCCTGGATTTCTGTAATAATAAAATACATGTCTGTTAGAGATGACTTTGGGCGGCCTTCATGGTACAGAGCTGATTTTTGAAACATCCCTGTGCTGTGGGAAAAGGTTGCTGCCAAATGGCTACTGAGTCAGTTTCCATCATCCTACTCTTTAAAGAGAAATAAAGATTATTTTTAAACAGGTTGCATTGTTCTCTACCAAAAGAAGAGAGGAAAATTCAGTCTGCTGACAGGATGGTGAGAACATGGCATCTGATTTAGGATTAAAGTTATGCAACTGGTGTAGAGCCCAGTAGCTTGAGATGTTCATCCATGGTAGGAACTTGCACATTCAAAGGAAAGTGGGTTTGAATGGCTTGGGTACCAAAGACAGACAAATTCACAGCCGCTCATAGCTTGCAGAGCTGTCCACATGTGGCTCTTTTTAATTCAACACTAGCCTTGAAGTTTGTCTAGAGTGAAGAATAGTTCACATTTCTCTTTAAAAACTTTATATTCACTAAATGTGGGTTGGTTTTTTTTTTTTTGTCATTATTATTTTCTATTTCCTTACAAACACAATGCGAGGAGATATTAGAGTTTTGATTTTAATTCCACAGAACTAAAGCCAGATACCAAAGATTTTGTAAATATTTAAAAAATGACAATAGCAGGCATTCTTTCTCTTCTTAAAGCAGAGTAATAAAGTTTGAAAAGTAAATGCATGCTGACATTCCTCTTAAATTACCTCAGCTCTAACAAGAGTGCCAGCTTAAATCCCATGCTTGCGACTGGTGCTGCAGTCACTGCTGGCAGTTAGCCTTCTGCACATGCGACCAGGGCGCAAATTGAGTGGCTAAAATTATTTTTAAAGTAATAAATTACTGTTCCTTTGCCAGATTTATTATTTATTGTAAATTAATGTTTCTATACTGTAAAATATGAACAAAAATAAGTAGGTGTGTAGGTGAGTATTTCATACGTTCCTTTAAATGGCTGTGGGAGCATAATCAGCTTTTATGGGGAACAGTCAAGCACAGTGCTGGATACTTCTTACCTAGTGCCAAGAATTACACTGTTGTGGAAAGAGTAACATGTACAGAAAGCCCAGGGTTACTCCTAATTCAGTAGAGTTTTAAGAAATACTTGGTTTTCTTTAGATTCTTCAGACTTTCCTCTTCCAGGAAACATTCATGCCTAGGACCTGTAGACTTCAACAGAAATTAATATATGCCTACATTTTTTAGTGAATCGATCCTTTATGCATTGTAAGGGTCAAGTTTTGACACTTGTGATCATCTGCCACGATGTCTCATTCTGTAAGTGATCCTGGAGCTGGAGTCAGATGATGTTGGCAGGAGTAGGAGTCAAGTCTGTTAGTACAGAAGGCTCAAACTTGGTCAGTAGGAGGGCTAGCAAGTGATTATTATGTCCCTTTCGGCTGGTTTGGGGAAGCCGTTAATTTCTTTTTCCCCCTTCTCTTTTGAGGAAGACCTTTATAATGAATTTATTCCTTCAGGAAAAGAAAAAAAAAAAGAAAAGGGAATGGGGAGAGGGAAGCAGCAAGCAACATTATATAAGTAGGAAAGCCAATGTGCCATACATTTCTTTAATTCTGCATTGACAAAGGATACGTTGCATAACAGCAGAGATGTTTTTTATCTCTAGCTGCTGTGACACACTGTATATGTCTGTTCACTGTAGCTTGCATGTAAAATGATGGGGTTTTCTGTTTGTTGGCTTATTTTTCCTTCTTTTTTCCCCCAGAACATTAGCTAAACTTCACTGATGGGTACCTAGCAAAGTTGACCAAATAAATTTACTTCTATTTTCTTTGTGTCAAAGGAAGGTTTTTTCCTTTCTCTCTCTGTATTTTTCCCATCAAGAACCTCAAATTTTTCTCCTCTTCTGTTTGGATACCTGTGACTTCAAACCTTTTCCAGGCGTGGATGCTGTCATCATTCTTCTTTCTTAGCCAGCTATTTGGTGCTGGTTTTGTAATCATGTCATCTTGATTCTCTGTTCTAGTCTCCAAGAGCTTTCTGGTTTGACATTGGAAGTACCTCCTATTTCACTTTCAATTTGCTGTGATCAGGTTATACAGCTTGTTTCAGTGTAGTTGTGTGTATATAAACCTGTTCATTCAGGAGATGAAATGCCATAAGCCAAGGTTTATTTTTTTGGGGGGAGGAACAGAGAATACTAGTTGGTTTTATTCTGGTGGGAAAATTGTGTTCTACAGCTACAGTTCTTCAGTAGGATGATGAATCTGTTATATGTATTTTATTAGCAGCATGGATGGTAAAAATCAGTGTAATTTTTTAGGATCTCAGTATTGATTTTGTCTTTTAAGCACCTAATGTTTGTTTTGACATGCAGTAGAAGTACAACTTAGGTGTTCTTTCTTATTTCCACATGTTCCATAAGGACTATTTCCTGGAGCATTTTGATTAGTGAGGCTGAAAGGATGGAAAAGAAATCAATCTCTGGGATTAAAAGAATTCTGAAATAGGTATCAGTAGGGTATTGTTTGTTTGCTTCTTTGTTTGTTTCAAGTTATGTTTAAAATGAAGTGGTTCTCTAAAGACTGAAGAGTAAAGAGGAACTACAGAGACCCAAAAGAAAGTACAGATGTAGAATGTATCCAAAGTGTTTTTCCCTGTTATTTAAAATTCCAGAGTGCACTATCTGAACCTAGCTCCCAGCACTACTTATTTCTGCCATGTCTGTATCATCTGTTTGCTGAATGCAGTGCTCAGCTCTAATTTTGTAATTTTTCTGACAGGGCTTTGAGTTCCCCTTTCATACCTTCTCTGGTTTGATATTTTTCATTTCAGTTCCTAGATAAAGATGTTTATTGATGTGCAGCAGCATGCAACCTTCTAGGTAGTCTGTTGTCTTGTTTGGATGAGTGATTAGACATACTTTTCCCCCATGCCCAAGAATAGCTAAATATATTTTATTGGCTAAGATGTGACCTTTTAATTCCCTTCCCTCTGGGTAGGGAGGTAGGGTGAACAGCATGATGAATGAAACATAATGTGGCTCAAAGGAGAACTGATTGACAGCAGACTGCACCAGATTTCTGTCTTTTGTAATCTTACTGATGTCATTGGAGTTGATTTGGCTGCGAGTGTTATTAATGAAAGGTTTTTCTATTACTTGAATGAAAATTTATTTAACTTGCAGTTTTGTCAAGCAAGGCATATTGAAAGGAAGGTTTGATTATCTGCATTAACTTTTCTTATACTATGAGATTAATATTAATATAAGAATATAATATGTTCTTACATTTCCTTACATGTGGCACGTGTCCATCTTGAACTGCTGAAGTGCCTAAGCAGTTCAAGTACAGTGAGTCTTGCAGCATGAGGAGTGTCCATTAAGCTCACTTCTGGAGCAATGTTTTTAGTGTGTGGAATCTTTCTTTTTTCTTTCTTAAATCATTAATTATATGCATGTATTTATTTGAAGAGTATTTAAAGCTTGGATAACTGAGTTCTGTGCAGAAATACTCACCCCTGCCCCTTTCCTTAAAGGTTAGTGTGTTCTCAGAAATGTGTTGCCAGAACAACACTGCTGCACCTTCATACAGCACTCATCCTCCTTCTCACTCCCTTATAGGTTTACTGGCTGCAGCCTTCTTGTCTATTTTTTGTATAGGTAGCACAATAAAAATTGCCTAGCTTTGAGAACAGCATGACTGATAAAAGCTGTCTTTTAGGGCCTTTTAGGTTATCAGATAGAATCACATAATTAATATGTTCAAGTTACCAACCTTGTGAAACCATCCATCTTACTTTAACACATACAGAACTTGAGTCATATTGCTAACTACAGCCTCTTCAGAAAGGCTGGTCTACACAGAGCGCTTTTCCCCTTCATTGTTTTAGTTGATTTCCAAGTCAGCCACAAAAAGGAAACCTGATTGCTTGCCTAGAACTATTAAGAAGATGTAAGAAGGCATAGAATAATACAGGCTTGAAGAAACTCTTTTCGCTCTATACAATTAAAGCTGCAGCTTGTAGTTAGATAATACACACAATAGTGAATGTGATGCTGCAGGCTTGCTTGTTGGAAGCTTGTGGACCATCAGGTTTTTACTGGTTAGATTTACAGTTGAGGAATGCCTACTTAAATTCATCTGCTCGGGTCTTTAAATGAGGTTAACTTAAGCAGAAGAAGCTGTTTGTGATTGCTTAATAACCATAAATCTCAGGAAAAATCTTCAGAACTGGGTGCCCAATTTAAAAATGCAGGGTTTGTACATACCTTTCATGCAAATACAGTCATTTTTTTCTCTATGTAGACTGGAACAACTTTAGAAATACAGGTTGGGCTGATGCCCCAAGAGATCATCTTAGTCATGCTTATGGAATCTGGAGCAAATGTGTCTAGGCCATCATTATCAAGTGTTTCATTCCATGTAGTTCACAACTGCAGTGTCTAGTCAGTCCTGGCTCAACAAGTAGTTGGATCTGCCTTAATTTTGTGATTAAGTGAAGCAGCCTCATGTAAATAATCTCCCCCATTAAAAATGTACTGCTCTGTAGATATGTAAACGTGTAGTGCAAAAAATTACTAATGCATAGATGTGTATTGTGTGAGCTTAGGCACTATTTAAATATTTCCATAGATTGCCTAGTTGTTAGTAGGCAAGCTACAGCTTCCTTATTTGTGAAGTAAAACACTTGTCCCATGCTTTTTCTTCATGAAGAAAACCTGACCATTATGCCCTCTTTAGAACAGCTTTTAAAATATGTTGGAAGATGGTCTTGTCTGTGATGCACACTAGAAAGAAAATGTTCTTTCGGCTTCTTTCCTGTTCTTCTGACTTTTTTTTTTATTTATTTCATCTGTGTTGTATTAAAATTGGTTCTTGTTTATATGTGCAGATGTATGTTTTTAGGAGCAGGCTTTTACATGCAGTTGTAAATATTGCATGCATGTTTGGTGAAAACTGTTTCTTTTTGTGCTTGGAAAGCTTTGAAACAGATGGTGATGCCTGGTGAGACTTTTTTTAAGAAATATGAAGCTGTTATATACCCATGTAAATTTTTTTTTTCTAGACACATATATTCTTATAATTATCAATGATACGATGAAAGCAAAATAATAAATGGAATGAAGAAAGTGCAATAACAGAGGTGAAAAACTGGGACGATTTTTTTTTGAATGTTTTGAAAATGGGCCTTTGTTCTGCCATTTGCAGTTTGTTCTTTCTTAAGAAAAATCCATTTATTTTTCCTTCCACTTGAATATTTTCAATATCCCTCTCTGAATATAATAGCAGAGAGAAAAATCATACCTCAAGATATGTTAAAGTTTTAGCTTATGAATGAGGTCCCTTCCATAAGTATAAACTCATTCTTGGCACACTGCGCTTAAGATTATGCTGAAAATCTGCTATTCAAAAGATCTTTTCTAAAACTGTATGTGGGGGGAGAGGGATAGGAATGGGGAACACAGAAGGCATTTTGAAACCAGGAAAATATATTGAAAATTAGAGGCCAAAATCTTTTATCGGAGGTGTGGCTGCCATTGCAGTGACAGATTTGTGAATGCATATCTGAAAGCAGAACAGCACCCTATAATTTGAAGGGCACTAAATAAACCCCCTAAAAGAGATATTTCTGTGATTAAGATCATGTACAGCAAAAGCATAGCTGGCTACAGATGAAGGCCTCTCTTGTGCTGGCAGTACTAATTGTGTTGCTGGGGAATGGTGTAAGGTTTCCTATATGTCAGTGCTTCAACTGGATGATAGTAGGGTTTTCATGGAGAGCTAAAGTGCTGAAAGTCAAAGTGTATGCATCTTAAGTTGAGGCGGTATTTCCTTTTGCTGGCACCTCTGATAATCTCTTAAGAATATGAGAACCAGCTGCTTGAAGGCATCCTTCCTCTTCCTCCCCACCCTATGCTCATACCCTCTGAGTAAGCTCCTGTTCTGAATCCCTTGATGTTCTTAGGGGAAGTCTTGATACCTAAGCACAAGGGTATGGGCACAGAGGATTAAAAGGATAAACTCCATAGTCTGTGTATTAATATTCTCCAGTCACAGGGTTTTCATCTAGATAATGTTCAAGGGCATTACTATGAAAAGTAGTGTTAAGTGTTCTCTGGAAGGTCTCTGTACT
The DNA here is from genome assembly GCA_026283785.1 of Coracopsis vasa. NCBI lineage: Eukaryota > Metazoa > Chordata > Aves > Psittaciformes > Psittacidae > Coracopsis > Coracopsis vasa. The sequence continues at coordinate 9,261 of JANHGB010028359.1, read as the reverse complement.
GTCAACTCTTCTGCTGCTTTTTATCAAATGCTCCTTTAATGTTTGCACCTCCACTGCTGTACGACTGATTACTGCCAGTTGAAGGATGACAAATGTTGAGGACTGTCACTTCAGCTTGACGTAGAGGTGATTAATATACTATTGATTTCATACCCTCCATCTCTCAGGATAGCTGTCTCAAAATTCAGTCAAAATACTTCCTGACTCATAATTTGGGCCTTGTATCAGGAAATGTGCCCTGTACATACATTCTCAAGTGTAAACCAAAGTGGTGTCATCGTTGTGGTGGTCCTTCTGGCAGTGCTGAACTTAAACTCTGCTTTTTTGTGTTCTCTGTCCTGGTGAATGCTTGATAATTGTTTGTGTCAGTTAGTAATATGTAGCTTGGGGAATGGTTTTAGGTGGCACTTACAAATGCAGTGGTATCACAGAAATGGGCTGTGGTGTTTGCTGCAGCTATCTGTGTGTGTGAAGTCGCAGTTCAGTTGGGAAACATATGCAAGATGGTCCTAAGTGGTTCTTCAGAGTAGGTGCACAGAATACTGATGAACCAGAGAGGTTGAAAGACAGAGGCATGGCATCAGTTTAAAATGAACCAGTGCTTGGACAGCCATTGTCAATACTTGCTTAGGGCTGGTGTCTTTGTAATGACGACACTCGTGTTTGTAGAAGGCTGGAAATGTTCCTGTATGTGAAGGTGAAATGTTTTTCCAATGCAGCAAGCATGTGCACTGTATTTCTTTACTGTAGGGAGACTAATCTTTGTGAAGAGAGATTAGTATTTAAGTCTGACAGTTATAGATTTCACCTTAAGACAGCTTTGCATAATTCCTTGGTTTGAATTCCAGGCTAAGCCACATCCTAATGTGCTGTAGGAGGACTTTATTTTAGCACATTCAATTAAAAGGCGGCACATAAGATGTTACAGTGGCCAGCTAAGAAGAAGCATGAGCCTTGAAAACTGAGCCACCAGCAATGAGGGGGAAATACAGCAAGACTGAAATCCTCACTTTTTTCACTCTTAAAATTGATTTGCTGCTACAAGGTGGTCTTTTCATGTCTTCCAAGCAATTCCAGTCCATTTTAGGATAATAGGGAGAAATTAATCTGTTTTCAATGTGTATTATAGCAGCTGGAAGACTGGAAACACTCTAAAAAACTCTCTCTTAGCAAGTTTAAAGGCATGCACCTTAGAGGAAGTACTGTGCGCAATGAATTACAGCAGGGACAACTATTGTGACTGTTTTCCTTTACAGGGCTGTAAACGTGGGGTAAAATGTCTTCATATTTGAGCTTTTCCATTTGCAAAATTGAGTTTATGTAAATACATTGAACAGAGTGTGACAAAGACAAGTACAAAGTATTAATCATTTTAAAATAAAGTTACTGTTTTGAACAGAAGTCTTTCTTTCCAATGCATTCCTCACCTCTATTAATTTGGGTAATCACCTCTTCATGTGCCATTTTGATCAGTAGTACAGGACGTAACCAGTGTCGTTGCTGGCAGTTGCGTGCTCATTTTCTGAAGATAGAGAAATGGGATCTTGTATAGTGCTCTTTCTTTCTTTAGGTTGCTGAATCATCACATGTGAAAATAGTTGCAAAAACATTAATTTGCAGCTGAAGTAACATTTTTGGAACTTTTTAAAGGATATTTTTTGTTTAAAGATAACTTAACCCTGTAGAATCTTCTTAATTGAAAAGTTGGGCAATGCCTGCTTAGATCACTTATGCCAGGATAGAAGTAGCTTCTTCTGCTACCACAATTTCTGATATCCAAACATCATTTTACTTTGAACTGAAGGTAGGTAAAAGTAGCCTTTAACTGGAATTGTGACTGACAGTAATAAGACTTGATAAGTGTATATGCATTACTTCAGACACATTAAGAATTCCACAGATTTTAACTGAAATCAGTAGCTACTCTGGAATCTGAGAGTTGAGCATGGCCTTGGTTGTTTGTCATTTGGCTGTAGTACTGTAAGAGTTCTGGCTGCAGTTGGGGACAGTCTGAACAGTAGAAATTATTAAATGTATTTATCTTTATGGGAAAACTACATATTCTTATATCTCAATATATAGCTGGCAGACCCAGTGAGTATTGTTCTGAGGATTGTTGATTGTTTAGAAGTGATTAGACAAAGCTCCTAAAAATCTTACAGAAATGCTCAAAATATCAGTTCTAAAGGATAAAAAAAATAGATCCATATGTACAGCTGGACCTTAATTTCCTTACCAGCATGACCGAGTTCTGCATTCGCGTGTGTTTTTCTACTCATATGTTTTAATACGTGTGCAAGAGGAGAAACTTCTGTTCAACTCCGAATGTTCTTTAACTCTGTGGATTAGCTCTTCCATTCCCCACTTCCCTGATGCTATGCTTGAAAAGTCACTGTTTGCTTAACCCAGATGTTCCCTCTGTTTCTTTATGGAAGCAATAATTAACATTTTTTATACCCACTGTACTTTGTAAGTTTCTTTGCTTGCTATGGTATAAAAAAGTTGAAGATCCCTGTTTGGGCTGTCAAAATCTGGAATAGCCATAGAATCACAGAATATCTCAAGTTGGAAGGGACCCATAAGGATCATCATGTCCAACTCCCTGCTTCTCACAGAACTACCTAAAACTAAACCATATGACCAAGAGTGCTGTCTAGATGCTCCTTGAACTCTGACAGGTTTGGTGTTATGACCACTTCCTTGGGCAGCCTGTTTTAGTGACTCACCACTGACTCTTGGTGAAGAGCTTTTTCTTAATGTCCAATCTGAACTTCCCCTGATGTGGCTTCATTCCATTTCCTCATGTCCTGTCTCTGATCACTAGAGACAGGAGATCAGCACTTCCCCCTCCACTGCCCCCCTTGAGGAAGTTGAAGACTATGATGAGGTCCTCAGCCTTCTTTTCTCCAAGCTGAACAAACCAAGTGACCTCAGCAGCTCCTGGTAAGGCTTGTCCTCAAGACCTTTTGCCATCCTAGCCACCTACCTCTGGGCACACTCGAATAGTCTGATGTCCTTCTATTGAGTCACCCAAAACTGCACACAGTACTCAAGATGGGGCTGCACCAATGAAGTGTAGAGTGGGACAGTCACCTTCCTTGACTAGCTTACTACGCTGTGCTTGATGCACTCCAGGACACAGCCCTTTTGGCTCGTATTCAACTTGCTGTCAACCCAAACCCCCAGATCTCTTTTTGCAGGGCTGCTCTCCAGCCTCTTGTCCCTTAATTTCTACATATAACTAGGATTATCCTGTCCCTGGTCTAGAATCTGGCACTTGCTCGTGTTAAATTTGATAAAGTTGATGATTGCGCAGCTCTCTAGTTTGTTCAGATTTGTCTGTAAGGCTTCTCTACCCTTAAGGGAGTCCACAACTCCTAATTTAGTATCATCAGCAAACTTACTGTACATTGAATTCCTGCATCCAGATAATTTGTAAACACATTAAAGAGCTTTGGCCCTAAAATTGAGCCCTGGGGCCAGGTGACTGGCTGCTGATTGATATAACCCCATTTACTATAACTCTTTGAGCCCAAACCATCAGCCAATTGCTCACCCAATGTATTATGGACTTGATTTGTTCCTAAAGCTGTTATGATGATCCCTCCTTGCTTGATAGTGTTGCTGAAAGTCCATCTCTGTTTTGCTGCTTTGTGTAGAGCAGGAGAGACAACAACTAGGCCCTTTCTTCCAGAGGCATGTCATTTATATGTTTGGCTTAGTAGCCTTGTGAGCACATATTCCCACTGCATGTGTGTCTTGCAAGTGTGGGACTTTACAGAAAAAGATTGGTGAGGCACATAATTATTCTGTTACCATTAATCATACTTTGAGATGAACTAATGATGAGTAGTTGTTTAACTTAGTTACTAATAATAGCATTTGGATAGGGGACTAATGCAGTCAGAATTTTTCTGACTCTTGAAGAAAATTCCTGCTGGTTCTGAAGAGCACTTGTTTCCAAATGAAGACAGATATCTCCGCAAATTATCATCTTTCTTTCAGATGCCCAAGCATTCTCTTTTTGACTGCCTTCAGTGTTCTTTAAACTGTGTTGCTTGAGATGGCAAAGAGGGTTACTCACATCTTTGTATTGTGTTCAGACACACTAGACTTTTTGTTAGGCTGTGATTGGTCTAATCAATCTAAGCCCTGTGAAGCTGCTGAGTAAAAGTGGCTTGAGGAGGACTTTTTGTGTCAGATAGCCATCAGTTTAAAGGCTGGGAGGAATCTATAGTGATCTGGGAAGTGGTTCACAGGTGTCCTTTGGACAGATGGTTTTCTCCACTTGAGATCATACAAAATATACAGTAACACCGGCACTTGCGTATACACCAAGTGAGATTGCATTGGTGCTTCAGGATGAGAGCATATACTTTTCATAGACATAGCAAGGGGACATTTTCTTGTTGCTTCTTTCAGCTGCTCTGTTGAGACTGAGCCTGGCCTTTTGTAAGGTGAAATAAGGTTCTTGGCAAAACAACAGATTCATAAAGGATGTCATTGCATACATATGTAACTTCAATGTAACTGACCCCCTTTTTCTTTCTGAAAGGAAGGTTAGAAAGGAACTGAAAAGGAACCAGTAGTTCCAAGTCCCTGTTTGAATTTTTGTAAAATACAATTAATTTTTTTTTAATCTTGCTGTCAAATTATAGAACTGAACAACACATCAGATTTTTCCCATAAAGTTAATTGCATCCTCTTTGATTACCAAAGAAGGTACATAACAAATTAATTTTCCTAAACATGCTGCAAAATGTAACTACTGATGTGTTTACCAGCAGCAGGCATCTCGTGTTCATTTGCATTCATTACATATGCTGCATTTTTCTGTTCAATTAATTTTCTTTTTCAGTGCTTACAAAATATGATCTTATGGCACTGGCCTTTTTAGATTCTGAAACTGTGTCTTGGTTTAACTATGGGGAGAGAATTCATTTCTAATTCTGCTGTTATCTAAGAACAGTTATAATTAGATGGAATTCAGGAGTCTTTTTATCCCTACATGGTATACTTAAAGTTAGTATGGTTTCTGTTTTTGTATTTCTTAAGTGGAGCATCTCCTGTTGTAGTAAATGACAATACATTTTAGTGATCATATGTTAATATCCCTCTTATTTGCCCATTCACAGTATGCAGCTGGAGTAAGAGTAAATACAGGTCTTGCTGGTTTACTTGGTTGCCAATAGCTGAATACATTTAATGGAAACAAAGGTTTAAATATTTTCCCCAAAAAGATGAACTGTATGGTTAAAGTGTACTTAGTAGTGTTGTTAGCAATAAGTTCTCTTTGTAACCTGTTCTCATCTTTAGTGTGTTTTTCAGTAATTATGGTTTGAAAAGAGTAATTGAGTAATTTGAGTTTGAGCTAGGATTTACGGTTATGTATTGTAGATAAATTAAAATTTTTATTTAAAAAATATCACTGAATCAACTATCAGTGGAAATTTTGTTAAACGAAAGGAGAACTAGCAAAAACCTCTTAACCCTGAAACTTACAGTATACTTGTAAAAATTTGGAACTTGAAAAACCTTGGGGCCTTATTTATTACAAAAGCTGATGGAAAACAGCAGCAAATTTGTGAACCAATACCTCTATGATTTTTTTCTGAAATGCAAGTTTATAAAAAGCTCAAACAAACCAAAACAAAAAAAGCAACCATTTTTACAGGAAAGATTTTCATTAAAAAATAGATAAATGACTGAGCAAACCAGGAGATAGGCTATAGGCAAAAAAGGTGTCTCAGTGCTGCACTGCGTTACTAGATGCTTGTGGTCCTAAACGCTATTGAGGAAAAGCAGAAATAGAAAGGTAAGGGTTCTATTAGTGTTTTCTTCTAGCCTTTTTAGAGAAATCATTGCCCATTTTATCCAAATGTGTCTCCTTAAGGTAAGAGGAAAAACAGCTCCTTGCAGCTAACTTTGTGAAATGCTATCTTATTTCCATTAATATGGATTCAGTTGTGGTTTTCTCTGAAGACGTGAACTTGTATTACTTGATTTGATAGAAATATATTCATGTGACTTGAATGAGAATTAGATAAAGTTGCAATATTTCATATGATGAAGTCCTTCACAGGATTCTTGAAATACAGAACAGTTACTGAAAAATATTGGTCTTTATTCATTGATGTCTCCTGCTTTTTGTTGTTGGATGGAAACAAAATAGATATACAGGAATTATCTTGCTGATAAATCCAGCATTAAGATTTTACATATTTAACAGTTGGCGGTGGAGTGTTACTCATACCAAAATACTTTATTTTCAAGGGTTATGAATCTGTTTTGCATAGCAAAGTATGGGTTGTTGCTGGGCTGCATTTCCAGTGCATAGCACTTATTCTAAACATTAAACAGCTTAAAATAGCTCAGTGTATTCTTCCTGATGGACCTGTGATACTCTACACTTCTTAGACTGACCTTGATTTTGATTTAAAAACTGTATTTGTTTAAACCGATTATAGTTAAAATATATGGAAAACAGTGACTTTTTCAAAGTGAATTCTATATTTTACATACCTGTGTTTTGTTAGCAGATGAGAGTATTTTTTTAATTTCTGATTGGCAGCATTGTAACTTACTGTAGTAAGTGGAAAACAAAGCTATATTCAGTGTAATGTTCCCTTCTCTCTGCCTCCCACCAGAAATCACTGTCAATAATAAAGCTTTTGAGGAAGCGTCTCTGATGAATCAAGAGGCAGAAAATGCCATTTGCACTTCTGTTGATTTATTTGGTTTCTAGGGAGATTCTTCTTTGCATGTAGAGATATCTGTTGAGATGTAAAGATATGTAGGCTGGAAAGAAAACCTTGGTTAATAAGGTGAGACATTTCTAAGTTAACTTTTTTCTTGCCCATTAAAATCACCATTGGACTGCATTTTCTAGAAAGGTGCAAGTTCCCCAAACAGATGTATATTGCTGTTAGCGGCATGTGTTAATAGGATAGGTATTACATATATATGAGGTGTTAGGTCCTTAGCTACTTATTTGCATGTACAGGTGTATTGGTGCAGCCCTGTCCATGTATATATGCTTATGCCATGTGAATTTTTTGGCTTTAAGAATTTAGATTAGCACTTAAATCTCCAGTTGTCACATTCAAATTTACAAATTTCTCCTGTCTTCCATTAGTCTTGAAGCATTTTAAATAAATAAATAAATGAGTCTTATTCATGTAACAAATGTAGCCTGAATCATATCTCGTTTATTGCTGATGTCTATCAAAGTTGGCTTTTTCCTTTTTTTCCACTTAAGTAAATGAAAAATTAGCAGTTTGCATGGGTTTGCATAGTCCTATATTTTTCCACTGGATTTCTTAACATCATTTAAATATCTGGGCTTGTGACTGTATTAAGGTTCAGTTTCTGGAGATCTGAGGGATTCTTATAAGCAAATGATGACAAGTGAGCAACTTACTATTTTATGGTAATATTTTAGATATTTACAGTTACTTATAAATTAATAAAATGAGTTACTTCAGGGTAAAATTTGTTCTCTTTAAGTCAATGGTACTTTTAAAACTATATTTTCTCTGTACGTTGCTTGTTTTTATGAATTGTTTGCCCACGGTACTATAAGTATCAAAAAAAAGAGCACCTCCCACGCCTTACATATTGTCTTCTCGCCAGAATAATTTGTCATGATTTGCAAGTTTTAACTCATCTGCACATTCCTTTTAGCAGTCTAGCACTGCTTTGATTGTTGCTTTGACAGATGAGCTAGTGAGAAGTGTTTTAATTACACGTTTAAGGACTGAAATTGAAAGATATTTTGTCTTTCAGTCTTCTACTGTTGCTTTCTGTGTGTCTCAGTTTCTGGAACAACCTGGGAAGATTAGCAAGTATGTTTGTGCACAGAACTTAAATTCAGATGTCTTGCAATTGAAAGCTTTTCAAGAATCCTGAAGTGGAGAAATAATCTGATAGAAAATAGGATACAGTTGAATAATACTGAGTAAACTATACTTTGGATGTAAATAAGCTTGCTGTATAGACATTGACAAAGTAGCTATTCTGAAGAAATTTCTGGGATTTATAGTCAATCACAAGCTGGACATAAGTGTTACACTCACATGAAAAATGAAATAGCTCTTCCACTCTGAATTTGTAAGGTATCATTTGTGAAATTTTGTCTAGTCTGGGAAACATTTACATCTAAACATTGCTCAGATGAGAAGAGTCCAGAGCAGAGATACAACAGCCATCAGAAGAATGTTCTTCTGTCTGTAGATACAGGGGAGTTTGAGAACTGGAGTGGTTTGAATTAGAACAGATCTAACAGAAGGGAGGAGTAAGTTTTCAAAGACCTAAAAGTTAATTGCAAAAAAAAGAAGGTGAAAAAGTAAACTGTGTGCTATTTCTTGTCTTTGCAGAATAGCGTAAGCAGTGGAACTCATTCCATTTGATGGTTATAGCAACTCCATCACAAGATGTTTTAAGAACAGACTTGTAAATACCCGTGAGGATTGATATCAGTAACTTTTGCCCTTACTTTAGGGAAGTAGTCTAGGTGGCCTTTGGAAATCAATTCCAGTGTTTCTTGTCAGTTGCTCAGATGTTAAATGCCCTGCAAGTTAAACATTGATTCATAGCTTTTGCCATGTAACATTGCTTCATTAACTTCTTTCATAGATACCCTGGGTTTTGGAAGCCTAGGGTTTGTTTGCTGCCATCGTTACACTTGAATTTAACTTGAAAGATAGACCACCTGTAGGTACAAGTGTAACACTGCTAGCAATCGGAAATGTATAATTATTTTCTCCCAAGATCAGAAAGGAGAAACATAATTCAAAAGATGGGGCTAAGCATTACTGCTCGTGCTTGAGAGATCCTGAGAAGGTAAGAGATTTCTCTTTTCCAGCTTTCAGTTGTTGCATTGAATGGTAGTACTGAAATACTGTGCTTGGATGATTTTATTTCAAGAAGTTCATAGCTTTTAAAATTGAAGGGTAGTTTTTGAAATTGCCAAGATAAAACTTAAAAAATAAACTCTACTGCTAACATGATCTGGGGGACAGGTGCTTGCTTTTTGGATGTATAACTGTTCAAGTGTCTTAGTGACTAAATTTTGTAGACCTGCTTGCCAGTGTTTGGTTTCTTTCTGTTTGGCACCAATGTGATTGGAGTTTTGTGTGGGTGTTGTGGTTTTTTTTTTTTAATATTTTTTTTTTGTTTTATAGGGGGTTTTAAGAATTTTTATTTTGTTTTCAGTGAGGCTGTGTGTATATTTTATATTTTTAAATTTAATTAAACAAATTA
>JANHGB010028356.1:0-13136 GCA_026283785.1 Coracopsis vasa | reverse complement strand
TCTTTCTTCCTAGATTTTACTGCCAGATCCAGCTGCCTGATACTTTGGAGTCATGCAAAAAAACCCCACAAGCCTCTAAAAAACCCCAAAACTAAGGCTTGCCAGAGAACTTTATTGTGGAGGCAAAAAGGACACAATTTAATGGAGGCTGATATCCTGTAACTATGAAATGACATAGTGAGAGGGTCCAGCAGCAATAGACTTCAGATTGGCACTACTCTGAAGTGGCAGCTTTCACTTCAAGAGATAAACTAGATTAATTATTGCTCAAGATTTGGTATATTGCTGGGGCTTGCTGAACAGTCCAACAAAAAATGGGATCAAGTGATAAGCAAGTGAAAAGCTCCCTTGAAGTATAAACAAGCAAGGGCAAAACTGAACTATATTTTAGTAAACACATGCCTTTGACCAGCTAATATTTCAAACATCAATTACCAATGCTTGCCTCCAGTGCAGCAGTTGTTGACTTTGAAGACTGGAGGTGATATCGTTAAATAATGCAGCTCCATTGTAATAAATCCAACTGCACCAAAGTCAACCCTGGAAGGGTTTGATCCAAGCATATTTGACTTTAAGATCAAAACAGTATGACTAAAACTTTCCGAGAGTGAGTCTTATGGCTTTTCTTTACCAGACAATGTTATCATAGTCAAATACACTCACAAAGAACAGGGCAGCGATCAGCAATGGTGCTCCCAAGCAGTCAGCGGCTGCAGAGCAGGGTGCACTGTGCTCAGGGCTCAACAGTTGTGTTTGAAGACAGTAGCATTTTACACTGTACACCAACCTACAAAGAACACAGATTCATGCATTATTCCTCTGCATTGTGGAAGCACTTTAGATCCAGACTAAGACAATAGTGTGTATTTGGGGTGAGCAAGCCAGACTGTTTGTTTTGCTCAGAGATGGGCTTCCTCTGAAAACAAACAGCCATATAAAACAACGGCAAATCCAATTATTAACTGCCTAAAAATGTTTCAAACATGTTCAAGCTGAAGTTATAAGTGCATTCAAACCAACCAGATACTCTGCTGTTTTACTTCCCAGTTTACTGAAACAAAGTTTTAACGAAAGATTCACCTACATGCATTTCTTTCATTTTCACCACTAACCTTAGATCGTCCTATAAAAACATCTAGGAAAGAGCAAATAAAAGCTCTTTATTCATCATGAAGCTTGATAATATGCTTTATATACAAAGTACTTGATCTTGAAAAGAAATCCTGCAATTTGAACATTGTATACAGTGGCCATTCCCTAGCCAAGTGCAAAGCAAGGTTGTAGAGCACCAAAGACGGCCTAATGGTATGTATGCCACCAACTCCAAGAACAAAATTTGCCTCTGGGTGCTGTAGAAACACATCCTACACCAGGATCCAACACGTAAGTGGGACTAAAGCAGAACTGGGAGCTCAACGCATGACTGGGCTCATCAGGCTGGGCACGGATCTCTGAAGGGCAGAATTCATCCACGTTCAGTGTGTATCTCATAGACACGTGGCGCATTTATATCTAGTGTACAGCTTCATCTAGGGCAAAAGACATATGCATAAATATCTTTCTAGTAACCAACTGCTTCCAGTTATGTGCCACAATGAGTTTAAACTGGAGAAGCCCAGCACACAGCTGAGCTGTAGTGACTGAAGTGCTCTTACAGTAAGTGCTCACCAGGATAAATCAGTACAGAATTTACTAGTCACACACCTTCCCAATATCTGCACTTTTATATAAGAAATTCTTATACATTTCTCCCAGTCCCACTCAAAGTCATACACCACAAAGCCTTCAAAACAGCAACAAAATGCTGCATCTATTCACTGCCATTGGATTATTTAATTTTTAAGCTTGCTAAAATTGCTTTTTCTGCCCCCAGTAATTTCTGGCAAGCATACTGTCATATGGGAGGAGAGCAAAAAAAAAAGCAAAACCTTAGTGTAGGAAAGTGCCTTGCCCCCCACCTTTTTAAGTGTAACAGCTTTTCAAAGAGAAGCTTTTATATCTTATATAGTAACTGTTAGCAGTTTGTGACATTTCTAGTCTGTCCAGGGTGTAACTAGTACATCACAGGTCAAGTCTGTCACCTTCATAAAAGCAAAGAACATCTACACTGGCACACTACACTGTGGAGTTCCTCAGAGAATTACCAATGTCATACCAAATACCATCAACAGTATTTATCTTCTCTTCATCTCTGCCATTTGTAGAAGCTTCCAAAAAATTATTTTTTTACATGAAGATAGCTTTCTCCTTACTCCTGTGAAGTGAATGCCATAACCCAAAGCTTGAATCCATGAGATTTCATTTCTCCTTGTGGCAACAATAATTAAAATACAGCTCTCTTTAGGGAATACCTGGAAAATTAAGGTTATTGTTGTTGCTATTATTAATTAATTACCATCAGATGCTTGCTCTTAAAAAATGATCAGTCTTCAGATTTTGATGCTCCCTATTATCCTCATTAAGTAAATGGTGAAACAAAGATGAATGAATTGCAAGCAGATGAATTAATGATTAGCCAAGAATACTTTATATTGAATTCTCTAACCAGCAGGTTTCACACCAGTAGAAAGCACGTGTATACCAGGCTCTACTTTGGGTAAATACTCACACAGTAATAGTGCTCTGACTAGGAAACTTCGCTCTATTCCACAACAGAGACAGATAAATCAGGTGCAAGGAGAGGAAGTTAAATCATTCTCATGTAGCTGGTCAAGGATTTAGCAAGGAAGCAATACTAAGTACAGGTCCACCCCAGACACATCAGATGGTATTATCCTAAATAAGAAACGACATAAAAAGCAATGGATCATTTCTACAAGGGAGATGGGGGATATTAATAATAGGCCAAATTTAAGGTGAAGCAAAGCATCAGAGTCCTCCAGGGAAGCAGTTATGCTGCTCCGATTTCCAGGCTGGTGCCAACATTCACACAGCAGGCACAGCACAGGGGATGCTCTTCCTGATGTGTTGGATGTTTTGCCAACTGTATTTACTTCTCTTTCTTCTGTCTCAACCTCAGCATGTTCCTTGTTCTGGCAGGTGCAGAAACATGGGCTCCATAGCCAGATGGGCAACCCCTAGGAGTTCTCCCATGTCAGCAATTTGCCAGAGGTTTCTCTTGTGCTCCTTGACCTTTGCAAAGCAACCAGCTCCAAAGGAGCTCAATTCTCCAGCCTCAGACCTTGCACTCCATTTCTATTTGTCAGTGAACAGAAAAGAAGGATTGACTTGAAAGAAAGCTTCCATTTATTTAATAAAGAAGCTGAAGGAAAAGGATATTTAGAGCTACCCTAAAGGATCAAGTTCCCCAAATCCCTCGTTTCTAAGTAATTTAGAATAGAAGTTGAATGTTTCGGAAATGCTAATCAGTTATTCAAACGCATTTGTTGTGCAGTAATATAGAGTTGGCCTTTGCTATGTATAATGTCAAGACATGCTATTTTAGGGAGCAATATTCCCTTTGCCAATCTCTCTGTGAGGCACTGCCACACATTGCTGGCATGATTCAGCACACTCAGATTTTCACCAGGAACAGATCTGTTACAGGCAGAAGAAGCTTAATGGGATCTCACTTCTTTCCAGGTTTCTATTACAGAGGGTCCTGTCCCAAATGAAACATAAGGCTCACCTGTGCATTATATTTATTTCTCAGAGGTGCAGACCCTGTGTCTGCTGTCACCATTTAGAGCCACACAGACCTCACAGCCAGGTTTGTGGTAACCCTGCAGCGCCCTTCAGAAGTTGTCCCCCTCAAATACAACCACTGCTCAGGTGCTTGCTAACAAAATACTGTTCTGCATGTGCCAGACAGCATCCAAAGCCAACCCTACTTGTTATTTTATCACCTACTTATCACTTCAAAAAATCCTGAGGCAGGCTTTTAAACAGCAGAGAAATTTAAAGGCATATGTTATCTGGGTTTTTACTACGACTGTGCAGCACACAACCCGAGTGGCACCAGCAGCCACGATGGATTTAACCTCTTGGTACAAGTTCATCCTCTAAAGGAACAGAGAACCATTCAGTGTCAATGTTGAACCACATGGGCCAGAGCTTCCAAGGGGCCAAATATGACAACAGATACGTGTTTAAAGTATCAATTATTGAATGCATCCATGGTGTAGGCACAGCAACCTGCTATGTATTATGCATTGGATCCACTTACACAGCAATTTCCATGGGGAAACAGACTCATGCATGCTGTCCAACCTGTATGAGAAATGCTGACTGCCCTGTCACTGGGACATTCAAAAGTGCTCAGGAAAGGCCAACTCTGTTCTGCATAACTTCAATGGAAAAACAAGACCAATACTTAGTGCTTCCAAAAGTCTTGTGTATTTTGTGAGCAGTTCAGTCCCTGCGTTCAACCTTCCACTCCCTTACCCACACTTCAAGAACTGTCCCTCACAGAGCAATGGTTTGCTGAATTATGTCCTTCTATACTTATTCAATTAGATAATTTAAAATGCATTGCTAACACGCAACATTACTTGCATTTAAAAGCTAATGCATTTTTCCCCCTCTATCCCTAGTTTTATCTTGTCTTCTTGCAAACCATGGCACATAGACTAGCAATTAAAGTAGCAAAGGGGCATAAGAAAGTGAGGGTTCTGTCCCTCATTCTGTTGTAAAAGTATTGGTTTTGCTACTGGGAGTGAGACTGCACCCTGAAAGTGTTTTGCAAGGTTGTAGTTAGGCCAGAAATCTTCTAATGGCAGCTTTGGCTTAAGTACCCCTCCATCAACAGCTTATTCTGCTTCCAGATCACCCCACCTCCCTTGCAGCCTGGTTACTGATGTGGCTGCAGGGCAAGTTCAGGAAATGTAATACCACCTTTTTTTAACTCTCCTTCTGGGCAGGTTGTTTTTCAGCCACATCACTTCCTAAGTCTGTTTCCCTGTGTGTTACAATGGTAGAGACTGTATATGAAGTTAAGATAAGAGCAATGGTTATAGCAAAAGGATAGGAGTTTAAGCTAGTTTAACCCCCTTAGAGCAGCACTGCTATGAAGTGTCACACGGCCCATGATCACAGATGACCCAACTGCCCTGATCACCCTATTCCATAACTATTCTTCAGGGAACACTCAAGGAAACCAGCAGTCCTAGCTGAACATCCTTGCTTTAGTTCCTTCAAATCATACCTTTTATAGCAGTATTAATATCTTAAAAAGAGCAGTGACAAGTAGCATTAAATCTCTGTTCCCTTTCTTCTCATTGTTAGTTCAATGGGCTGTTAGCTAAAAACATACAAAAGAAAGGAAGACTGGCTCACTTCAGACCTGCTGAAGAGGCTTTTGCTTACACTGCCTGCATTTCTTTGTTTATCTGACTGTATTGTTTTGCTTCAATAGTTATATTTAGAGCTTTCATAAAAAGGATGAAGTAGTGGGTTTTTTCCAAGATGCTGTGGCTATTGCTAAGTTCTACTGAGCACACAGGAGCTCTGCAAACAAAGAACTAAGCAAACAAAGAAAAAAGCTAGACAGAAGCTAGGAACTCCTACCCCAGCCCAGACAAATGGCCTTGGGTGGGTATTGAACATGTAAGGGTGAGCATGACAAAGGGTGATTGCAAGAGGTGGGCTGAGTCTCTGCTCCTGACAGGTTCATTTTAATGCTCATCTATGTATGTTTACTCAATCTGAGGGCATTTCCACATGGAAGTGGATACACAAACAAGGGTCTGTAAGAGGATAACTATTATTTTGCATTTGTGCTTTACAAACACTACTGAATTAAGTCTCCCGCAGCACTGTTGTAATGGTGAAGTGGTATAATTCAGTCAGGAAACAGGCACAGAGTACAGTGATAAATCCCCCCCTCATTAGGTTTCCTTACTCACATCATCACTACCAACATTCTCCCCCATCAGATATATGATCAGAAAAAGGAGATGCAAATTTATAGCAACCTTATTTTCACTGAAGTTTCATTGTTGTAGCTGCTGGACCCACAAATAGGCTGGAATAGCTCAGCTGTAAACTGAGTGCCCAGCAGACATGCAGGGAGAAAGATTCTGTCCTGACTCAAGTGAGGATGACTTGTAGCAGTAGCTGCTGTGGTTTGAGCCCTTTTTACCCTACCACCAGCACATCCTACTTTGGCACTCTCCCTGAATCCCCCCCAAAGGGGTTAGGCTCAAACCAACCTATTTGAGTCAGAGAAAATGTTTGTTCTGTTTCTTCCAGCAGCACAGAGGGATGTATGCTTTTTGCAAGTGTTTAAATTTTTACCACAGTATTTATTAACCTATCCTAATGTTGACTTATGCTTCAATAAGGTGTCCAAAGAAGTTGAACAGTATACAATTGTTATAAAAAGAATGGTGCATTATTGCTGATCTCAATTTGCATCAGAGAACAATCAAAGGACTTTTATGAGAGTCATTACTACAGGAACACAGTCAGTGCAAAGCCTGAAGTTAAAGCAATGCAGCAGTGGCAGAACTACCACTTTCATTTGTCACCTCAACAGAAGACATTAAAAAATATATAGGTAATGAAACTTAAGCATAACAGGTTAATAATTAAGATAGCACAGATTTCTCAATGCTGAAACAAGAACAAAAAGGCAGTACAAAGCATCTGTGCCATGACAACGTAGCAAGCAGGAATTCTGTAAAACCGCAGGTTGGACAAAGGTATGAATTCCAGGGTGGGGGTTTATTCTTTCTGATATTTCAATATTTTTGCAGTTTTCAGAAATAAGGTTTGTGACAGGTTTATCATTTCCAGCTCCCTCAACCCCATCTCATCTTTCCCTCCTCCCCTTCCAAAACACATACACACTTCTGCAGAGCTGACCATCACGTGCCAAAGCCTGCCTGTCTCTTTAGCCTCTGAAGTTGGATGCTGAAGAGGTAAGGCTAGCTTTCACAAAAGGTCAGCTAGTGCTAAGGGAGGAGACAGCCTCAGAGGTTACTTGAAGCACTTGAAATGATAGAATAACACTTTTGAATTGGCAAAGGGGGAGAGAGAAATACACAGAGGAGGAAAGGAAGGAATCAAGACAACAGGAGATGAAAGTGAGGAGAATGGGAAGAAGGGTAAGCAAAGATAGCAAGTAGAAATAAGGAGGCACAGCATGAAGATGAGTGCTATTTCAGTAGCAGAGACAGTCCAAAAGAAAACAAAGTTCTAACAATATGAGTTGCAACTTTTGCCCTGTCCTTCTACACCTTTACTTTTTAAACCAAGTTTATAGCATATTCCAAAGCCACCAAATGTGAAAAACTTTTACACTACA
This sequence comes from Coracopsis vasa, assembly GCA_026283785.1. NCBI lineage: Eukaryota > Metazoa > Chordata > Aves > Psittaciformes > Psittacidae > Coracopsis > Coracopsis vasa. The sequence goes on along the minus strand of JANHGB010028356.1, from coordinate 5,890 downwards.
TCCAAGTGAAGTGGGATGGGAAACAAAGCAGAACTGATTTCCTTCGACAGACAGGGAGTTGAAGCTTCATTTTCAAGCTTTTGTTCTCTTCTTCCCACCACTCATGCACATTCAGCAGTCTCAGCACCACCATGCTTCCTATAGTCTTTCACCCTCTGTCCTCTCCCACAGGAAGTTGTTTACCCCTGTTTCTTCTTGCCAAATGTGGCAACATGGTGGCAAACGTATGAAAGAATGAGACAACTCGTCATCTTTTAGAGAGTCTGAAGAAAGACTGTTCTGTTTTAGTCTATCTCCAGATGTGAATGTTTCTGCCTTTCATTCTTCTCCCACTGCAATGTGCTAGCGAGGTTTCTATCTGGCAGATGCTGGAACAGGAGACATGGTAAGAGCTCTGCTAACAGCTCAGCATGTGCTTCTGCACTAGCCTCTCTGCCAGGTTATCTGGAACACCAGGTAGTGAGAGTCCCTGCTTAGGAGAGGGGACCAGAATCTGTCTTGACAAGTGTTTTGCATGCAGTTAAATAGACAAATGTATTCTGCTGCCAGCCTCTTGCAGGAATTTGACTTGATGCCTGTCACCAAACAGCTTCTTTTGCACTAGAAGAATTACAAAACACTCATACCCTGTAATGATCAAAAAGAGAGCCCCATGCCCCCATTAGTTTTCAGAAGTGCTATCCACACTCCCTTGCAAGCTAATAACATCTGAGCTTACACAAAATTAGGATATGCATGTCTGAAAGGTAAAACAAATATAAAAACCCCTGCTATATTATATTATATAAAGGCTGCTCATCCATCCTCTTCAGCCTGTTTGTGACAATGACAATCCACCTTCACCAGACACTGCACCATGCACATGTATAGCGCAAGCCCCTTCTCAATACTGATAGCTAACGATTAACCTTTCATAGAGGAGAAAGGGCCATATAGCTCAAACTGTTTTTAAAGCAAATGCTGTTAGGATACCCTCAGCCTGCATGCAAACACCTAATGTGACTCTTGCCAAAACTATTTCAGTGATGCTTTGTAGCCGTAAGTTCCAAGAGAGAAGTGTGAATTTTACATTGTGTACTTCATCAGCTATTTTTTCATTTCACTACTAGTTTTTGTGTTATGGTCAAGTAGGAGTCCATTAGAACACCTGCTACTGTGCATGATTAGAAACTCTCATTCTAGAAGAGCTTGAAAGTAATGGTGCCATTCATTCAACAAATACAAGCTCTCAAGGGAAAAATCTTCCTTATTTCACCTTCTGTATCACTACTTCCAGTATGCCCTTTTCCAGAGAGTTCAGTGCACCCAAACCTCAGAATTACAAAAAAAACCTCCATTAATGGTAAAACCCAGGTTCCAGTCTCAGGTAGAGACTGCACCTCCTTAGTTATCAACTAAATACCACAATTAAAGACTTAAAAAAAATAGACCCTAGCAATTTACATGACAAGAACTAACAAAGTCTGCTTTTTATTTGTATCTTGTAGTTAACTGAAACCCAAGAGGCTGCAAGATCCACCTGAAGCTAACCCTGCTGCTTGAGCATCCACAAAGGATTCCCTCATTTTCTTATGCTCAATGAGTTTATGCAACAGCCTGTCCTTCAACCATGATCTCTTCCCCCTCCATTTGGCCACCCATTTTTATACAACTTAAGGCCCTGTTGTCCCTTCAGCACCAGCAGGTTTTTGTTGATATCTGCTCGAGTTTATTAGCCACCAACAGTATTATTGCATTTAGTGTATTTCCATCAGAAATCAAACAAAAGGACAAACTTTACATCTTTCCTTTCTTGGCCCACTTGCTCAATCACCACTGCAATGCAAACAGATTTCCCAGAGAGACTGCAAAATCTCCATTCACTGAGATACTCAAAACTCAATTGAAGAAGATCCTGAACAAATGGATCTGACTTCAAATTTGGACCTAACTTCAAAGCTAGTGTCTCCTTTCAGCACGTAGGTTATACCAGATGAGCTCCGAAATACCTCGTAATTTAAGTTTGTTATGCTCCTAGTAGGGTCGACAGTTCTGAGCAGTTCTGATACGCTTCCCACAGTATTCAGACACCTAAATTGAGTCCTATCTTAAATGTTACTAATAAACAGTATAACAGATTCCGGATGCAGGTGACAAAGCATATTAGAAATACTTCCCTCTCCATATTACAGCAGCCATCCAATGGTTGATGAACGTTTTGTGTCAAGTTATTCACTACCTATCCATGCTAAACATTCAACAACCCCCCAGCGCATGAGCACAGCCTTTTAGGGCACCTTTGTAGTACTTCTGAAAGGCACCAGCTGCAGCACCATGTAAACCAAAACAAAAAGGCAGCAAGGTGGAACACCAGTTTCTTCCATGGCTTGCCCACTCTTTGACCTCTCAAAGGAGAGAAACACAACAAACTGACTAAGCCTCAAGAATGCATGTCATAGGCTTCCAAAAATGGTAACAACTTTGTCACTTCTGGCTATGGCTGAATTTAAGTTGGCAATTCTGCCAACCCTCTGAGCCATCCGGTCACTCATGCCTTTCATTTTTTAGGATATGGTTAGATTAGCCCATCCATTATAAATATGACACAGCAGTACCCACATGCATTACAGAGTTTTCAGCATTTCAGCTAAAAACCCCATTTTGGAAGGATTTACAGCTTGGCTGCAAGAGTGGCGTCTGGCTGAAACATGGCATACAAAGTCTCGCCATAAGAGCCCAGCCGTTTAATAATAAATCAGTTTGGCTATTTTTAAATTAGAAGGCTGAAAAATACAAATGAAGTTTACCATTTGCTGACACATCTTTGATCTTAGAAGGAATGTGAATTCCACAGGCCAACTCTTCAGCTGATGTAAATCAGCATAACTACACTGGCATCAGTGGAGCTCCAGTGATTTACATGCTACAAATCTGTTCCTGTATTTATTAATGGAATATTTGTAGTTAGCTTTTGGGTCAAATCTTTGCTGTTGATGTAACCTACTGGAATCAATGGGGAGTTGCACATATAAATGCAGAAAAAGACTTAGGTTTCTTTTTTGCACTCCTGATTATTTAATTTTTAATTAAAACAAAATTGCAGAGTACAAGCATAATCATAGAGAACCCAGAGTATTTAAGGCATTGCATATCTTGGTTGATGCTATAATGAGATTTACAAGGCAGCTGTAGGACATGCATCAACTGCTACATTTTAATCTTTCTAGATTGATCCATATGGCAATCTGTGCTATTGTTGATCCACATTTACACCACAAGCATATAGTTTAGTAATTTCATAGGAGATCATGCTGAAAACAAAAATCTCCAAAAAAAGAGGCCAAAGATTTGGATTACATTCAGGACTTTCTTTTCCTTCCTCCTCTTCCCCACACTATTTCCTACCCACTACTTGCTTTGTGTTGCAGAAAGGGCTAAACGTCCCTACCTCAACTTCTTCAACCCATGCATATGCAGAGCATCAGCTACTGAAGAGACCTGATAGTATCAAGGGAGCAAGAACAGTAAGGCACTAAAGCCAAAAGCCAGAACATCCAAGCTCAATTTAAGTCTGCCCCAATTTCCTCTCCCACATAGGGCAAGTTCTGTCACCTTTTGGCACTGTTTCCCTCCTCTCCCCCTGCCATAAAGCCAAATGGGACTAATGATATTTACTAAACTGTGTGTGGAGCTGGGATTTATGTATGACATATGCTAAACATACCATCTATTTGCATGTTTATGATTGCACATGCCATCATAAATGCAAGGTAGAACTGCCTTTGCAAACACGTCATTTTACAAACATTTCTGAAAACCTGAGCATCATCTGAGTGACTGACCAGATCTTTTTAAAAGTAGTATTTTGTATATTTAGTGATACTATAAACACAAAACATTTACTAACACTCGGCACACACGGTGCCTGTCTATTATGGTGCATGTAGAAAGTATTATAGCATTAATTGATGTAATGTCCAAGATAGAAATGTTCGCTTGTTTCACTCAGTACATTTCTTCATTTGCTGAATAATTCAGCTTCTAGAAAGGCTTAGCTGACCTTTTTTTGATAAAGTCATATTTCTAAGCACTTGCTTGCATTTGGTATTTTTAATCAGGTTCAAGTCCACTCACTGCACATCAGAGCCGAGAATAATGATGCAGATACGCGTTTTAGCCAAATGATGTTCCTTACAGTGCACACACTTCCCCCAAATCACTGAGTTGTTAAGTGTAAGAGAATTTATGATGCTAAATAAAACCAGAAAAAAAAAAAAAAAGATGTTTTAATAAGATGAAAATCCAAATGTTAAAATAATGAGCCATCTGTATGGGTGGCCCTCTCCTGAGAGATGCCAAGAGCTTTACCATCTGTGAAACATTTACCAGCTGTTTCCTTCCTTTTTCGTGAGAACATAAGAAATCCTTGCAGTTGGTGTTTCTAACTGACACATCCTAGTGAAGGAAACAGGTTTGTTCAATGTCAGGGACCTCTCATGAAAGCTAGCTTGGCTGGAATTAACCTAATACTTGGTAAGCATCACTGTTCCCCATTTTGGAAAGATCTTTCCAAGCAGTGATCCAGCAGGCCACAGGGCACTCTGGAAAATGGGAGAGGCAGAAAGCAGCCCACGAACCACAAACTGGTTTCAGGAAAGAAAATATATTGAATATCTGAACATTTCTTTACTGGTTTGCTTTTTTTAAACCCTAATCTGTTGCAGGAATTCAGGATAAATTTGTAATCCATATGAAGCTCAAAGGCCCCTGCAATAACTAAGTATAACATGAGCATAGAATTGGACTTTGCTGCCTCTCCTCTGATCATTGTTTCACATACCTGCAATCAGCATATCCCTGCAGCTTTGAATATCTGTACACACACTGAACCCCTGCACAAATGAATTATGTAGGGTCCTAGGATCAGACAATCACATTCAAAGAGATTCCAGTTTATGGTGCACAGCTCAAAGGCTGCAAAATAAAGACAAGTTTAATCCATGAAAGGATATATTGGCTTGTATTTATTTATATCCTGATGTGCTGTAGCCCTAATTGCACAACATTTAATTATTTCCTTAGTGTTCTCTTATTTCATTAGCTGCCAATGTGAGTTGAAGAGAATATAACTTAAGCAGCAGAATTAGCTCTTAAATTCTAAGTCGATGAAATTTGTCCACAGGAGTGATAAAGGGAGTTTCTATGAAGTATTCAGTCATGTTTTCAAAAGTTAATTTTTCAAGAGCCTTGTGAAATGAGTCGGGGGGGAAAGAAAAATCAGCATCTGATCAAACTGACAGTCTGTGTGGTTGTGTAAAGAGCAATATTTGGTTATTGTTTATATGCCAACTACCACCAAATCCTTCACAATTAGGAGAACTGTAACAGACACGAAAACAGACATCAGCTCTACACAGCACACTAGCAGCACCTGCCTCAAGTCAAGGACCATTTTTCCCAGTAAAAGTTTCCTCTCCCTTTCTCAAAAAGGGAACATCAGCCACAGCATGAATAAATGAAGGAGGCTTGTCATTTGTTGTGGGGGGATGCACAGAGACACACAAGCGGGGACACCACCAAACAGAGCAGACAGCAGTGTGAACATATCAGGACTGATTTCTGACACAGCACTCAGAGAGTCCCCTTCTGCTTGCAAGAAAACATCCCTGCACACATTGCAGAGCTGCCTCTGGAGCGAGTAAGCTATCTCACCACTGATCCCACTCAGCCCAGGGCTCACATGCTGTCTGCAAATGCTACAGAAACCCCCAAACCTCTTCAACTGGTACCTATCACAATGCAACCCCATAATCAGCCCCACAATACCCATTAGCTGATTCTCATTTTCCAAGAACTAAATACAGAAGAGTAGTCTCCATACATGGGGTACCTATAACACAAGCGATGTTAC
>JANHGB010028355.1:8916-58477 GCA_026283785.1 Coracopsis vasa | reverse complement strand
GATGGGGCAGCCACAGCTTCTCTGGGCAACCTGTGCCAGTGCCTCACCACCCTCACAGTAAAGAATTTCTTCCTAATCTACCCTCTTTCAGTTTGAAACCATTCACACTTGTCCTATCCCTACATGCCCTTGTAAAAAGTCCCTCCCCAGCTTTCTTGTAGTCTCCCTTTAGGTACTGGAAGGCCACAAAAGGGACATGCCTAACCATCCCTGAGATAGGATGACCCCAGGAGGAAGGACAGCATTTCCTGAAGTGACAACACTGCATACTGGGGCTGGAGAAGTAAGCCATGAAAGGGATGCTTATTTCCTTGATGCTACTTTTTTTAAAAGCTTTCCTCAGCAACCCAGCTAATGCTCCAAACTCCCCGGCAAACTCTCCAAAAATTAAGTTTTCATAATGACTGCAATATAAAATACAGTCAAATCATCTGGCTTGAGTTAATCATGACCCAGTGTTTTCAGAAAGACACATCAGCCAAGGGTCAAAGGGTGTACTAGGACCCAGATGATGTGAATCTTTTTCTGGGACCTTCCAGCAAAGTCCACATCCTCGGACAAACCACTTCACAGCTCTGTACCTTGGTTTCCTTGCCTGTAGAACTGGCTACAGACACTCCTACCCTGTGAGATGTTTTAAGGAAGTTTCGGGGGGAAAGATGTTATTTGTGAACAAAGCCACAAAACAGTAAGTAACCTCATATTGAGTTTAATGGCTGTCCACCAATCAGTATCACAATTATCAGCATGACTATGTACAGAAGTAATATCTGTCCTTAGGACTGCTTTCATTTTCTCTTCATGAACAATGCATTAACCTGGTATTTTTAACCATTCTTTCTTTGTCCAACATAGTTGCCCTTTTTATTTTGTCTGCTTGGGTATAAAAATAAAACAAACAAACCAACCTGATCTAGTGATAATTCGTCTGGGAACATACAAGTGAGAAAACATGCAGTATTTCTTGATGTTTATCACCACTGTGCACTCTGTTTCTTTTCCAATAAAACCCACTATGTTATGCATGCATCTTCCTCTGCCTGCTCATGGCTTCATTTGCTCACACTATTTTATGCCTCTCTGCCCTTTCTGTGTATACATTTATTATATAAATAGCTGTGAGTTAGTGACCTTTCTGTGATCTACCCATAAAATTTAACAGTAAGCTATTCAAGTTCAAAAGTAATTTACTGATATTAGAAACAATAAATCTCTCCCAAAGCAAGAAACCACAAACATTTAGCAAGTGCTTGACCTCGATGTGATGGGCAAGCTCATGTGTTTGCATGGTCCTGCAGTTACTCCAATGGTAGTGGTGATGCAAGCATCACACTGTAACCACCCAAGCTGGACAAGCAGGGTCCAGAAAAAAGGATGTGGCATCGGTCTTTCTGTTTGCCTATAAAAACACCAGGAAACCCAAATAAGCCAGGGAAAGAACAAAAGTGACAAGGTCCTCCTGTAAGAATGTATGGCCTTGACTGTGAAGAAGCTCTGACAGGAGCTAGAAGACTTGCTTCAGAGTCTTGTAAGAGGTATAGTGGATGAAAAATTTCACCAAACGTACCCTGTTAAGTGACTGTGGAGAGATTGCAAGGATTAAATGGCAAGCAGAGGCAGTGAATGGAATAGAAAAATTGCAAAGATTAGATATATGGAATGAAAATTTTCATGGCACAGCTCATGGCAAAGGAGTAAAATTAGTTGCTATTGCTCCATTTAAAGATAATATTGGGACACACTGTTTTCTCATAAACACATTCACAGGCACATGTGGTTTTGACTATCAAGCAGACTGGCACAAGGGGAAATAATTGCAAATTGGACTATTATCTGCAGGTCAGTATTATAATTTCTTTAACATATTGACCTCAACTATTTATTTTAATTTATTTCCAAATTTTATTTTGTAATAAATTCAGTGAGTTCACTAATTTTTTTTCTTTAAAGCATTGCTTTAATCCATCCTACTGTAAACTGCCAACTTTCCATGTAAGAAACAAATACAAGCTTATTCTCTATTAAAATAATCTTTATTAAACTTATGTCTTGACATTAACATCAAAATTCTGTTTGCTTTTCCCACTGTTTTTACTTGCAGTGTGATTATTTTCAAGGGCATCATCATGTTTTCCCCAACTTTGAACAAACAACAGTCTTCTGGACATCCGGCTTCATTCACAGCTGAGGAAAGGCTTAAATAAACCTTCAGCTAATTTTGTAATGTACATTCTTCTAAATATTTATATACATTCAGAAATTTATTTTCCATACAACAGGTGAGGAAAAAAAGATAAATGTTTTTTTATTTAAAATTAAATAGCTCAGTAATTCCAGATATTTTTTTTAAGTAGCAATAGTAAAAGCTTGCTTTTTTTTTCTATGGCCACTCTGTTGTTCATTCTATAGCAACATATATTGTTTCCTTAGAGTTACATTTATTTCAGGTACAAAAAAGAAAAGGATATTTAGGATAAGTATATTTAAAGCCAAACATTTCAAACACATGAAAACATATATTTTTTTTAATTATATGTAGAATATCCTAAGTAAATATGTGCAATACAGCCTGTATGATATAGGGTAAAGCATTTGGTAGTAAGTACATAGTGTCTCACTTTTGTACTGTTAAGAGCCGTAAGGAATTAAAACCAAAGATTTTTTCTGGCAGTGTGTTCTTTGCTCTTCAAACATGAGACGTTGTTTGGTTTCCAACATACCTCCCCACAGACCTCTTTCAGTGAAGTACAAATTTTATTCAGCAATAGTAATAACCAAAAGTGTTTTGATCTCAATACTATCCTCAGTTTTCTCTCCATGTGGCCAAGAGCTTTAAATCCATTGAAATCATTTAACTGGTCTGTCTTCTGTCATCTCAGTTGCATGCTCAAGGCACTGTTTGTTGTCTTTCATGTATCAATGAATATTTCTATCTGCTCCACCTTTGCTACCAAGTCCTGGTGAAGATTACCAGACTCTTGGCCTCCTGTTTGTCTAACAGTACAAAAAAGACTTTAAAGGTAAAAAGACCCTACCATACAATGAAAGCACTTTCCTACAGTATTCTTCATCCATGGAGTTAGTTGTAGATATTCTTCTGCAGTTCTTCTTACCATTCCTTTACAGGCCTTTTGTTCATTACTGGTTCCCTCCATAAATGTCACATGATCTTCTAACTGATACTTAATTGCTATCTGGTATTTCTCTACAGAGACTGAATTTTTCAATATTTCTGATATACCCATAAATAATATATTTAATTGGAGTCTTGATTTCTTTTTCTTACCCAGATAAAAGCTAGAAAAGGATCCTGGATTTCAGGAGTTAAGGCTTTCCTGGGAAAAAGAGACAGGCAAATGTTCTCCTTTTGAGCTATCATCAGGTCATTTGGAGCAGCAATATAAAACATTCCAAACAAAAGGCAGGCAACTCGAGCCATACCAACAGCAGCTGGAAAAGCTGGTGCCCTTTCTCCATCACCCATGCAAAGATGCTGCTGCAGCACTGCCTCCACTGGCACTATGGCTACCCAGCATCCTACTGACCTAAACGGTTTCCTGTTTTGCCTAAGCCTAAAGCCATCCCTGGATCCACATTCCCAGTCTGGCAAACGACAGCTGGAGGCACAGGTATGACAAAAGCTCAGTGGCATTAGAGGCATTCCTCACATCAGACTTGTAGGTGCAATTGGGTCTTTACTGGTAGTAAAGTACTGAAGGAGGAAGGCAGCTACTGCCAGTGGAGACAGCAAGTGGCAGAGGCTTTGGAGATCCTGTGTATATACCTATAGTGTCAATTATTTCCATACATCTTTTTCTGGCTGTAGGTGTAAGTAACCTTCCAGTGTAACCAGGATGCAAATCTTTATCTCAAAGTATTAATACCGAGCATACCAATTCCAGATTCAGCTGAATGAAAACTGACCATAAAAACATACTAAATAGTACTAAATATTTGTAGATGTTTAAAATTTATTAAGAAATAATTGATCAACAGACAGAGGAGACAACAAAAAATAAATTCTTCTTAAGACATTCCATATTTCAATCAGAAGAAAAATTAGTTTTACTGACACTTGGGTCAATTCCCAAATGCAGATTTGCTATATGTATCCGCATTAAGAACTATTAGCTTGTTCTCCTCCCTCTCACTCTAATAACCACCCAGTCTGAGCTTAGAAGCACCAATGAATGTTAGTGTCTGTTGTCCTTGCGCAGCTGTATCCTACAGGGCTCATAGAAATCATTGCAAGGACACACCTGAAACATATGAAATCTACCTTTAGCAATCCATCACTTTGTTTCCCAGACTTCTTTACTCCCTTCTCTTCTACACATACACCCACTTCTGTTTCTGTTTTCCATAGAAATAGAGAAGAGCAGACAAGACTGCTTTCTAGATAAGATAGAGACAGGAAAGGCAGTTCATGTGGCTTGGCCCAAATGAAATCTGCCCTTCAGGGTCAGTTCCAAGTTTCAATGTAGATAAATCCATCCATTCATTACATCATGCACTGCAGGGCATAAGGTTAAAAAGGCACATATTTCCATACATCCTGTGTATATGAATTGCTAAGGGCAGGCCTAAGTTCCCCTGGAGGTATGGGGAGACATGCTGGAAGAATCTTCTCTCCAAAGGAAGCTCCCTAGGGTTTAGACAGTAATTTCAGAAGTCCTGGATAGTGTCTCAGCTAACACATGGGCTGTAATCAGTGTAGGCTTTTCCTCTAAGGAGGAATCTACTTGCCTGTAAAGACATGATGGAATAGAAAACAAAAGAAGATTCAGAGGTTGCAAACTTTTAGAAGCACTAGGTCACAATGAGCTGTGCGAGAGCTATCAAAACTACAATAGGAGCAGATTTTTATTATTGTCATTGTACTTCCCTTTCTCTTCTCTTGCTCACCACCTTCCACTGGGCCCAAAGTGCTAACTCAAATAGCAGAAACAGTGTAGATGTGCCTTTGCTTTCTTTTTTTTTCTCAAATTGTTTAGCCACACCATGGTTCAGATTACACCGTAAGCACTCCAGCTGAGGCCTGTGTTTATCCAGCAGTTTGTGAGCCTTGATAGCTACAGGGTGCTAGAAATCACTTAGGAAAAATAAATGATCTTGTATAAGGCAATATTTTTAAAGAATTTAATCTACAGTGTTTCAAATTTAACAATATAATTGATGAAAACTTGTTTACTTTCCCACTACTGTCACTGGGGTTTGAGAAAAGCTAGGCTGAATATGGAAAAGCAAGTTATTAGCACAAGATCCAGGACTGAGAAACCGTGGGGCAGCTCTGGGAGGTTCTATTTAAGGTCTCTGTAAGAGACTTCTTGGTACACAAACCACGGATTTGGACGAGGAGTGGGTAGTATCCATTTACCAGCAAACATTATATATGTTATGTTGTGTTTGAAACTGAGATTCTAAGCTGAGTCTCCCAACTCCCAGTCTAGTGGGAAAACCAACAGGCTTCTGCAGCCTTCTCTCTGCAGACAGTTAATACCTAACAACCTTGGGCACTCCCATGAGCAGGGTGGAAAGGAAGCAGAAGATGAATTTAAATGCATATGCCTCATAAATAGAGTAAGTACTACAGCCTGAGTAGTATAGACGGCTGGATTAAACTCTATGTTCCCATGTTTTACGAGAAAGGACTGATTTAAGCATCTAAATTGAATAGGAGATTCAAATAGCAAATAGATGGCTTCTTAATCCTCTTTACAGCCATGGATTAACTGCAAAATTTCCTTCCTGAATACGACTGAGTAGTCAGTTTAGGATGCTTCCTGGTTCTTCAGGATCCTCACATAGGATCTTAAGCTTTGTCCTTACATACTACAGGAAGATTTGGCACTGAATTTAAGGAGTGTGTGGTCTATTGCTAGTAAAATGGCATAAAATGAACATTAGCACCTTTTACATAACTTGTGTTACATGAGCCTACTTCTGGTGGTTAGGGACTGTTCCTAACTCTGCTGAAGCCAGCAGTCAAACTCACACGGACTGCAGTGCTGCAGAGTCAAGTCCCAGGGTCTTGAGGTCCAGAGTTCTCCATTGATGGAGCATGTCCTGATGTGGGAGATACTTTCATGGAGATTATAAATAAAAGAACATAACAGAGGGCTCAGTGCCCATGGAGTCTCAAGTGTTTAGTCAGCACAGATCACAAAGTAAAGAAAGAGTAAATGATCAAGTGCTCCTATCTAATGAGAGGACAAGTTGAGCCTCATTTGACTAAAAGGTTTATTACAGATTGTGCACTAGGTATATCAACCAGAAGGCAGGAAAGGTCTTCTATTTAGTTTCATATAAATTGCTGTGATTGCTGAGTATAGGAATCTTATAATTTACCTAAAGTGATCTCTTCTTGAGGAAGTGATAGCAGAGTAAGACAGATTATCGTCAATCACTGTAGTGTAATAGAGGAAAAAAAAAGAGCACAATAAAGTTAAATATTTTATGGAATGACCTTTTAATTTTATAAATAAAAGACATCATTAAATGATTAGCTCTTGTTAAAAAAAATCAGTTTCCCACAGGCCAACTTCATGGGGTAGAGCAGTTCAAAAGCCTGATCAGCTCTGGTTTACTTTCAGTAGATATCACAGTGTTGTCACTTCAACTGTGACACAGAACAAGGATGCATAAATGTGGGGGCTACATTGCAGGCTACAGAACTTTGAAGAAGCTCTTTTACTGCCTCACTTCAGCTCTTCTCTTAAATTCTTCCGTCATGGTGTTGGCATCACTCACATTCTTGCTATTGGGTGATCATAGCTGGACTGTGTGAAATGTAACTTTGGCATTGGGCCCTATGTGCAGTATCAGTATATCACATAATTACTGCTGTGCTTCTGTGCTACAGATTTAATTGTAAATATCCTCCTGGCCCACATATTATACACAGCTGGGTAACTTCAAAAGATGATGTCTAGATAAAACTGGATTATGGTTAGCCCTTTCCTGGGCCAGACTGCACTGCATTGATTGTGAAGAAAAGATGCGTGATTTCAACATGGTACCTCCCATACATTCATCACAATTTGTTCATTCTTTAACAAGGAAGTTACAGGTTCGAAGGATTCATCTACAGCCTCACCTATCAAGTCACATGTGCTGAGTAAACTCTCACTCACCCTTTTAGCCCCTCTCAGCCTGTCCCCTCATGGTGATGTCTCAGGTTTTGCAGCACGTAGAGGCGGCCTCTGTCTTTGTTGATCCCATCTGTCACATGCAGCTGGCAACTATTATCAGCTCTTCCCCAGGAACAACCCTCTGCGTAGGTCCTGTCTTTATCACAAGCTTTTCCAGCACGATTCACCCATCTTGCAAAATCTGCTTGCAACACATTCAGCAGCAACTCTTACTGCAGTGTTATTTACGTTCCTCTAAACAGATGTAACATATGCAAGTTGGGAAGTAAACATAATCCTGACTCCATTAAGTCAAATGTATGTCTACCTTGGAAGACCAGACATGCCTGAGAGAAGTGCAAGTAACTACAGAACTTTGTACAATACTAAGCTCATCCTCAAAGCACATGGGAGAAATTCAGTGCTTTTTTTTGCTGATTCAGTGCATTTTCCCTTGTTTCCTCCCAAAGTAAAATGGACTTGCATGACATACACTTACTAATTCATTCCTAGCTTACGTTTTTCAACAATACTTTTCATTGCTAATCTTTCATATATGCATGGGTGGAGTACTCATGGCAGCTCAAACCTGTTCAGCAAGGAAGAAACTATTGCACAGAAGATGCATAAATCTCCATCACACATGTAAAAATACTGAGTGACAATTTATTCCAGAGTTTCAGAGTGATTTCAAGAGCCTTTCAGTAATTTTTCGCTAAACATTTATTTGGAGAAAACTTGGTAGTCAACGCTAGCTACTTTTGAAGAAGTGTGCAATTTTGGTAACATTTTCTTAGTCACAGGATATGGTCTCTTACACTGAGATTTTTGTGTTTGGTTAATTCACAGGTCCAAAATAAGAAGATTCAAGCTTCTATTGTGTTGTTTAATTAATTCATTTCTTGCCGAATGCAAAACACGATAAGACACAAGTACTCCAAATTATTCATATGATAGGAAATGGGAACCTCAAGCATCTTTACATTACGTTATTCAAATTTTCCATAATAATGTTGAACTGACAACATTTTTCTCATTGCTTTGATTTTCTAAGTAATGCATAGAAGATATATTTAAATAAATAAATACATAAAATATGTATTTACTTTGGACTCCCTGAATGAATTTTAAATTTTGCTATGTAAATACAATTTATTCATAATTAAGGAAAAATGGTAAAAAACCCTTAACTTACCATAGCTTTAATTTTTCAAAACAATCCAGTAAGAAATCCAAGAAACACAGTATTTTCTAAAGCAAAACACCCCTAAAAATATAAGTAAAAAATGGGTTTATTCAAGAAAGATGTGCTTGTCTGTTGAAATTTTTCTGTGCTACTGAGTAGGTCATTTGATACTATGATAGCAATGTACTGACTAAATTGATTAAAGTACCACGTTTAGAATAACCTGATGAAATATTTAGTTTAAAAGAGTGTTGTTACTTATAGGAGAAATCTCTGTTCCTTAAATAAAACCCTGAAATAATATTATTCTAGCATAACAAAAGGATAAACTATGGCTGTAAGTTATAATTCTAGTTGTGTTATAGGAAGATCAATAAAAAATGGACTAAAATTCTTCTATCACTTAAATAGAGAAAGAGCTGATTCAGGCCAGTTTATTCCCTGTCTACATTCATAAATTGTACCAGAATATGGGAAAGGGACAAGGCTGATGTCCTTTTTCAGGGTGTGCTCTTTTGCCTTGCTCTTTTATACCATGTGACAAGTGGTCCCAGCTGGGCTGTCATCAAAGCATGGACACATTTAGGAAGACACATCTCACTTGCAATGGATTGCTCTGGTCAATTAACATCTATGACTCACTTGTGTCTATGCCCCTGTTTAACATATTTTATAATAAATTCTTTAGTGAGCTAGAGCTGAACTGTTCTAGACAGTCTCTATTAGCATGACTCATTATTATCTAAATATTCAAAGGTAGAACTGGATCTGTGTTGTCTGGTTTCAGCATAGCCAAACTTTGCTTGCAAACATATGCTAGCCTGGAGCTGTATCACTTAAAGCAAACTTGAATTTGCCATGCCAACAGCAGTATTCCTTAGTCAATTTTGAACTTAAAATCATGACTTGTAATAAGAAATTGAAAGAATTAAATGTTTTAGTAAATGAGATATATTTCTTCTGATTATCACAATGCTGCTTTGTACCTACGTAATGAATGTTCTGTGCAGCCCTGATTCTCCCACCTCAAAAAAATATATGGAAGAGGTGTAACAGGTCCACAGAAGACCAATAAGGATAATCAAATGTATACCTGACTTCCACGGGAGGAGCAATTACACAGGCTAGGAAACTGCAGCTTGGAAAATAGACAATTGACGGGATATATGATAAAGTCATAAAAAATGGGGAGTGGCATGGGAAGGGTGAATAGGCATCACTTGTTCATTCTGTCTCTCAGTAGCAGAAGTAGTGACAGATAAATCTATAGGTGGCTAGTTCAAAATAAACAAAATGAGGTGATTTTTTCATGCAGCATGTATTAAGAGGCTAAGTGCTGCTTATGAAAGGGATTTGTGAAAGTTGAAGTTCGCACAAGTTGAAGGACAAACTGGAGAAGTTTATGGAAAGAAAATCTATAAGTTCACAGAATACAAGGTGCTCATGAACTCCACAGGTTGCAAATAATCAGCCTGTTGCAATGCTTGGGAGAAGTATCACTGCTAACTTGCCTTGCTCTTATAATTTTTCACTGAGTATCATGTTTTATCCATCATCTTGCTCTGGCCCATCAGTTATTTTTGTGTTCTTTGTTTATTAACTGATCATCATGAATATTTTGCATAGTGCCTCTGTGCTTTTTGGGCACATACCCAATAACTAAGAGCTTGTCTCTCAAGATCAGTTCCCAAAGAACATTGCAGCAAATCTGTCAGAATATAAATAAAATATGAATTAATATGACGTGACTGCAGCTAGAAATAAAAGAAAACAAAAAATACTAGTATAATGATTAGTAGCTTATATATATAGTTATATTTTTACAAAGTCTTCCATTATGGCATAAAATACTTAAGAGATTTTAACATTGCTATGAAAATACATTATAGGATTATCTTTTGCCATCAATGAAATTAAGTGCTAAAAAAGTCATAATCTACTTAAAACCATATACTTATCTATTTAAAACTGAAAAGAAATGCACAAAGTATGTAATAAGGATTAGGAAGACAGACAATTATAGGTTGAAAAATCTGACCTTTAATATGGGTAGTATTGATAATTTTTATATGACCTCTTTTGCATCATTAGCTTGCTTGAAAATCTAGTGAAATATACTCTGTAATTGAGCAGGGTCTGAATCATGAAATATGAGTTATGTATCATAGTATGGTTTGGGTTGGAAAGGATTTTAAAGATTATTTAGTTCCAATGCCCCTGACATGGGAAGGGACACCTTCGACTAGACCAGGTTGCTTAAAGCCCCATCCAACCTGGCCTTGAACACTGCCAGGGACGGGACATTCATCCACAACTTCTCTGGGCAACCTGTTCCAGTGTCTCACCATCCTCACAGTAAAGAATTTCTTCTTTATATCTAATCTAAATCTGTCATCTTTCAGTTTAAAGCCATTCTCCCTTGTCCTATCTCTACATGCCCTTGTAAAAAGTCCCTCCCCAGCTTTCTCGTAGGCCCCATTTAGGTACTGGAAGGCTGCTATAAACTCTCCCTGGAGCCTTCTCTTCTCCAGGCTGTCTTTTACTAGTCTTTCACTCTTCTTCACTATGTCTGTTACTGACCAATTTATGATAAAAAATTTAAAAATTGGGTATGCTATTGGTAGACCTCAATGAGACACCATTCTGGTGGATCTGTTTTACTTATCTGGCAGGTGAAAAATATCCTCAATTGTACGGGGAAAGATCAGACAGGGAAGTGTAAGGGGATTGCTCAGACAGACTGTAAAATTGATAGTAGTTTTAAACTCATGGTTAACCTCATGTTTCTGGTCTGATGATTTCCTATTTTTTTCAGGAGATTTGGGATGGAAAAGGGTACAAACTATGTGGATATTTTCTAAATAATATAAGTGGGTTATTGCTGTGTTTGTAAAGTAAATGTGAATCTAGCCAGCAAAACACACAGATGTCAACAGGAAAGTTGTGACGCTTGCATAAATGAAAGCAAAATGCTTATGCCTCCTTTGCTTCTTGCTTTCTTTGAGGAAGAGAGAAGTATTTGTCTTGGTAACAGTGACTAAATATCAACAATAATAAACAGACTAGTACATCTGTTCAATCCTAGTGGAATACGTGAAACTACATGTCAGTTGGGCTTTCCAACACTTTGCTATGCAATCAACAGCAGTTCCTTGGCAATTCTCCTGTTCCTGGGCCACATTGCATGGGTCCCTGGATGACCTGGTAGGAAGTATCAAAGAAATCTGACTGGACTAATCAGAGACTCCTGACTGCTCCAAAGGGCAATAAGTGGGATGAGATAGTGTATCAACCTTCTGGGGAGGTGCTAGAGGGGAAGGACTGTTCACTGCCCCAAGAAACCACACTTCGGTAGAGTCACTTCCTTAACATGCCTTTTCTTTTCTAGTAGTTTGCTCATACTATCCTACTATAAAGAAATCTTAAGTTAATACCCAGCTTGTTTACAACGAATAGCATAAATTAACAAGAAAGAGAATGAAAAAGTAACTGCAAAACTTATGAGTATCTTTATTTCGAAGGTTATAACCTACTTCAACTTGCATGCAGACTTGTATACCAGCAACTCTTATTATAGCATAAAACACAAAAATGAATCAGTCTCTGAGATAGAGGTGGTTCTGTTTGCATTTCATACATGTATCCAGCAGTAGTTTTACTTTCTGATTTTAATTCTAGACTAAGTGTTTTGTGCAGCTCAGAAAACAGCCTCTGTTTTAGCTTCACCAATAATACTTTACAACTTGACACAGTGTGACAGATTAATGCACAGTTGTACCTGATGCAGATATTTCACTCTCTGCAAAAAAAAAAAGAAAAAGGAGAATCTGTAGATATAAAAAATCTAATTAATATGTTCTAACAAAATTATTTTTCTGTATTACCTCACCATTTTCTGTGGTCTTTAATCATGTCAAAATTGAAGGAAATAAAACAATGGACCAGCTACAATATAGCACACTGCCTCAAAATAAACTGTCACCAAAATAAACCCCAGCAACGTAGCGAACTCTTATTTTGTGCTAAGTGTATCACCCATCAAAAAAAAAGTCCTCCCAAAGTTATAATCTCAAGGCCTCTTTTCCAGGCAAGAAGGGTGTTTCATTATCCTTAAAAAGTTACAAGGCAGGGGCCAGGGAAAGCACTAGGTTATGAGAAATTAGTGATTTTTGGGATAGGGAGAAAGGTGAAAGTATCATCTGAAGGCAAAGATGGGCCTTTATTTCCGCAGGGAGAATTTTGGTGGAAAAGGGTAAGACATCTTTCCAGTACCAAGTGGCATGAAGTGAGGAAGTAATCAGTTAGAAGACAGGTGATTGGGTAAAACAGAAGTGTGTGGAAGGATGTTCAAGGTAACCAGGCCTGGAAATGGATGGTTAAATCATGTTAGCACTGAAGGAGCCTGAGTTTAACATACTAAGAAAAATGGACCCGTAGACAAGAAAGACAGCAAGAATGATTCAGGAAGAGGACTTTCGAAAGTAGGGAAATAGGTGACCACACCTTCCTGAAAGTTTGAAATAATGAATAAATGTGTCTGTTTGCATAAAAAAGTTAATACTGGGATGATAACTCCCTTCCTTCTGAGATCCAGCCAAGACAGAAAGATAAAAAGAATAGGTAAATTCAAAACAAAGTGGTAGTGACTGGAAGACAAGGCAGATCACTGAATTTCTGTTTTAGAAGGATTCATGAAATAAATCCAAATCATAGAAACCAAAAGTGAAAAATCTTTCCTTCTGTCCTCTTCTGGTCACTCTGATGCACCTCACAAGTTTTCAGGCTCTATGTCATTTCCATTGCGTTGCTGAAGTATGCAAGTCTGCTACTCCAGGCCAGTAAAGCGCTTGGGATATAACACACTTACCAAGCCGGCCTCACTGAAATCAGAAACATTTCTTTCCTTAGGAATTTTTTATAGGAAAATCAAATTGCTTATACACTCTAAAGTTTGCTTTTCCCTAATGTTAGCCCAGGAAACTGAAGTTCTTCAGGGACTGTCATGCCTATTTTTGTGACGGAGATCCTCTGAGCAACACCTTCCTCTCACCTGGAAAAGCAGTCTCCCTTTAATGATGACTATTTAATATCTGGGGTCAAGAACATTTTTCTGGCTTTGTCTTGTGAAAAACTTCAGCAATTTGTGAAGAAATTATTTAATATTAAGAATAAAAGGTCATTCTTTTGTCTTCTTCTTTGTATTTTTTACAAAGCTGTATTAAAATGAATCAGTGTTCTATTACAAAAATATTCTAGTTGCTGAGCATACACCATTCCCACAGATTATAGAAGAAATCCTATGGTCTTGTAATACACAATTTAACTACATCTTGTTACAGTAAGTAATAGGACAGGTTTATTACAGTAACTGAAGGAGAGGAACCTGTGCATGTTCCACCCAATGGTGTACTACTCTTCAATGAATTAAAGCAATGTAAACAAAGAAGGGATCAGTTTTATGCAGTGTCACTGAGGTTATAATTAAAGGACAGTGAACAACACATCTAATTATTAAGAGATGGGAACTTGATAAGTTTGGGTAAAGGACATCTCTGACGTTTTGCTTACAGCAAGTATCTGGACTCAGTGAAGCCATAAAGGTCTTTCATAGCCTTATATTATGAAAGTCAACTCTGGGATAATCATTTTATCGCCATTTAGTCAGACCAGAGACAATGAGGTCAACTATTTGCTCGAATGTGTCAGCCTTTTGAATGTCAAGTAGATCCCAAGTGGTTATTAAGTCCCTGGCACTCTTCAGCTTTTACAAAAAGAATTCAATAGTTTTATCAGGATATTTAAGCACTGAAAGTATATCACTGTCATTTTGCATTACCTTAAATTCATTGTGATCTGCTTTTGCCCTATAATTATTCATTTCCAAGCCTGCTAATACATTTTCAAAACAAAAGTTAGTAGTTAAGTTTGTGTGATTTGTTATACATGGAAGGATCACAACTGGTGCTCCTTTGGAGTGAGCCAATCATCTGTAGCTGGTGTAGGGCAGTTTATAACACTAAGGTTCCTATTTTAAGTGTTTTCAAACTAAAAAAATTGAAGTATGAGGCAATTTCAGGATCATTCCTAATAGGGATATGTCTCTGAGCCACCATTACGTGATCTTGCAAACCAATAAAATATTCAAGCCAGTACAGCCTTGTTACACCATTGGATACAAAAATCGAACATACATGATGACCTAGGTCAGTGAATGTGTTTCATGGAGTGGGATCGACTGAAGAAAGATAGAATCACAAATATTGATGGAAGGGGGAAATATACTGCATGAAGGGGTAGCTAATGCAGCCTTCTAAGATTAACTTCAAATTCTGTTGTGCTGAAGAAGGCAGGTAAAGTGTGCTGAGAGACACCACAGGCACAGCATCACTTGCTTCAGAGACACCTGCCAATAGATGCTAGATGAAGAATTGCATTTCATGGGGTGCATTAGCCTTCTGCATTTTACAGGTGAACAGAGTCAATGTAATGCCCAGGCAGAATTCAGCTTCCAGATTTCATTCTCAACAAAGAAAAAACTATAGGACTTTGGTTTTGTTTTAACCATGATATGAACTTCAGAGCTGAGAAGTCTGCTCTGCAGGGACCCCGCTTCACCATAGCAATACTTTTACAATACATATACTTTTTCATTTTTGTTTTTGTCTACACCAGTTAATCTGTATGAACTGACATTGAATGTTGTTTGCTGCTATTAGCTCTCTGTCTCTATGAACTGCCTGCATTATTTTAAAATGGAAAATAAACTTTCAGGCAGGATACGCAAAATGAAAATCCTATTTAAACAAAAGGTAAATAATTTCACCCAGAAGAAAGAGTTACTTTAAGGCTCAATGGTTTGGACCTTTTCCACAGTTTGATTAAGAATAACAACATGTAATCTTTGGAGAAAAAAGAAATAAGCATATGAGAGTAAAAAAATTACAGGTTGGAATAGTTACTAATATATGTCTGCTGACATTTGATTCTAATTAATGCTATTGGTTTTTCGATTAATAGAAGTACCAATAATGCAGAAAATGCTATGACACCATAAAAAAAATAATAACTCCACTGGAAAGCTCTGGAGCATGTTGCTAAGCAAAGCAAAGGTAGTGAGATGAGTAGAGACAAATCTGTAGAGAGTTTCTTCAGACTGTTATCTATTTCCTTTGGAAAATATGCTTAAGTCTAGCTTAAGTAAAAGGGCATGAATGACAGCGACAGGGAACATGTGAAAAATATAGGTCTCGTGGAGTTTCTGGCTTTTACAACTTGTTGCTTTGAAAAGGGAAAACGTAAATGAATCAAGTCTCATCTTGTACAGAAGATAAGGCCCTTGAAGTGATCGCAGAGTAGGAGGTGTTGACAAGTGATATCTACATGAGTGCTACTGGGAGAACTTGTATTGCTATTTGATTTGGACAGTGATAGGGAAATATAATTTTCTTCATTATTATTCAGACTAATTCAGAATATTAGTACAGACCAAAAGTAATTGTTGCAATTGTTTAAAATAATCATGCTCTGTTTTCTGATCATCCATTTTTGTGTTTATAACATGAGGAAGTCATGAGGAAGTTAACCCTTTATGATGCAACATCTCACATGTTACTGTGCAAATACATAAGCAAGTATCTGACACAACGTGTAAATGACAAACATCTAGTTTGTACTCAGTTATGACAATTATTCGTACAAATAGAATAATGTCATAAACATATGTATAATTAGATACGTTCAATAATCAATTTGGTTCTAGATTGAAGTGTGCATTTTCCATGTGCAACACCACATCTGAATATTTTTTTTTCCAGATATTTTCATGTTTTTGATCTCCAAGATCAGCATTTGCCTGTCAAAACCCCCCAGAGATACATTTCCAAAGACAAACAGCTGTGGTTTTATTCTGTTTGTACATCATCTAGAGGAAATATATCCTTGTAGTATCTTCTATCTTCCATCTTAGTATAAAATATATATAATTAATATACTTCAAACATTTTAAATCTTTTTTCCTGCACTCTATAGTCATCAAATTCCAGACACATACAGTTGTCCTCTTACAGTGGAAGCAACACATAATTAGGCTGTGCCCAGAGTAATTATTTTAAAAAATTTAAACTGATGATGGAAATCATATTTTTCTGAAACCATCCTATGTAGTAGAGTATCCCAAAGTATGGCAGTAATACTGAGGATGTGAATGAAACCACAGTAAACAAAGAAGAGGCACTGGGCAAAGTTGTAGCCACTAGTTGGATGGAATTCATTCTCCTGTCTCACAGCGGTGCTTTTTCCTCTGGCTTTGATCCAGGGAAAAGTCCAAAGGGAGCAAGTGCTACGGCTGAGGTCATGCCAGCTCCACAGCGAGTCATGGCGTCTCTCTCCAAGCAGGCGTGACATCTACAAAATCAGACTTGGCCTCACCCTGCCTGAAAGCAACTCTCTGCCCAAGCTAGGAGTATCTAAGTTAACTTCTAAACTCAGTACCAAACCCATTTTTAATTGGCAAGTTAATCGTGTGAAAATGCTGACTGAACGTCACTTATAAGTACTAGCCTTTTAGTCAAGCACATTTGTAGGTGGGGCATATATAAGCATAAGAAGGCCTCAGGACAAGTTGGAAATTGAGCTCTGGCAGCCGCATTGTCCCCAGATTACAGCTCATAGCAGATGTTCACCAAAGCTACATAAACTTTGCCAAGCTCTGTACAATCTGCTAAACCCCATGAACTATGGCATCTGTACCTTTTAAGAGCGCTGGAGAAACTTGGATTGCATGTTGAATCCACCTTTGTGCTTTTCATCATATTTTGCACATCTTTATAAGACTGTAATTAGGTTGCATTAAATTCTGAATTAGAAGTAAGAATAAAATGCTAAATTCTCAGTAATTTCAAGCTAAAACCTCAAATAAAGTCAATAAACCAAGTTCCCCTTATCTTCACATTCAGGTCAGAGAGAGGTTTTGGAAGTCAATTGTGTTACAGTCCTCTAAAATGGTATTATTGGCCCAGTTCTAATTGAAAATACAGTTCAATGGCATTCCATTCATTTCCATGAACTTTGCTTCTCATTTGCAAAGTAAGTGAGATTAGAATCAAATCTAGTGGGGTTTTCTGCAGAAGGTCAGATATGACTGAAAGAGTATCTCCAGGCTTTTGTCTATGGAAACAAGTCTTCTAAATCATGTTGGTTCTTGCAAAAGTATCAGCAACGATTGTTAAACAACAGTTGCATTGCCTTAATTTTACTTGTTTGGCCTGCATCTTATAGAATGAGCTTAAGTCCTCAACAGACATCTAAGGCTGTAAAAGCAACTATACCAAATCAAACCACAGCTGGCCCAGTTCCCTCTCCCTGACAGTGGCCAAGAATGGATCCAGGGAAATATACATGAACAAGCCAGGTATACAGCGGCACGTTCCTAGCAAGCTCATACACCCTACAGCAATCTTTGGTGCAGCAATATCCTGAGGAAAAACGTGACAGTCTTGTTTTTTATAGCAGGGTGCAAATCAAGAGTAATTGCATTGAAATTTTGTGGAGTTATAAGGGTATACAACCAACAGTGGTAGGTGTATATTTTTTTTTCTCTAGGCTCAGGCAAAACACTTGATTTAAATATCTTCTTGTCCTTGTAAAGTTCAAGTTATGTTTAAAAATGTGACATTTTTATGACAATACTTCATTACTTTATGGTAGTGGTAACACAGGAAAAAAAATGCTTTTGAAAGATAAATGGTAATCAGATACTATGAGATATGATATATATTACAAGATATATGATATCTTATATGTTTATGCAACATTAACAATTTAAGGATTAGGCACAGGAATAGATGCAAAGAGACAGGAAAGGTCATAAAGGTTAGCTGAAGGAGGTGGGATTTAATAGGAGATTTAAAGCTCACTTGATTCACAGGTAGAGAAAACTTGTTCCAAGAAGAAATACTATCATGCAAAATTTCTTCAAAATCTTATTCAGAAAGAACTTTAAATTCTGAAAGTTTAGGAGGTTTGGGGAGACCATTGACTTTCACAAAATATGGGAGATGAGGACTGATGCGCATAGAAACAGTTCACATCTAAAACCAGTGTTTTCCGTGACCTAAATTTCTTTCTTTTTTGCTTGCAATTGAGCTGGCAAATTAGTTCCTGAGTTTATAGCTTTTGCCATACTACAAACTAGTAAGGACTGTATGTTTTAATTTGCTCTGATCTAACCATTTCTATTTATATCCTGCAGGCCAAATTGGGGTAATTGCAGAGAAACCACACTTTTCCAGAAACAAAAGCCTAAAATTGCAGGGCAGTCCTAAACCAGCTCTTTCCTCAACAAACATATAATGAGGCTTGCACACTCCTTAGCCTTTGTCTTAGCCCTCTTTATGCTGTGAATTCATTCTCTGTCGCTATTTAGAAGGGGCAGGCTGTGTATGGTGGCCAGCTTGTCACACTGGAGAGCGTACAGAACACACCCTCTTCCCAAGGGCTATGTGATGCTTCAGGTGTTGGTCGGGTTTTGTCACAGATTTGCTGAACAGCTTGGGCACAGGACTCTGCAAACCTGCACATGCTCCCAAGCCCACCCAGATGTGACATACACAGTCGTGTGTTGTCAGTTGTGCTACCTAGAACTTGTAACTAAACATGTAAAGCACTGCTAGCTTATACAGCATCTAAAAATCACTTTTTCACCTCAAAATATAATGCTGACCAAAATTTCCGGGGTTTGTGTCACAACATATATGACTTTACCTTAGAATAGTGTTTGAGAGCTTTGCATTATAATCCTGTATATTAAATCTATTTAAAAAAATCTAAACTTGAGAAATTTTTGTTACAATCTCCTACCTTCTCAGCATTAGCAACTGACTTTTATTTATTTATTTATTAGGTAATCTGCCAGATACTGGCAGTAGCAGCAACAAACATGTCAGGTGTGTCTGTGCCAAAAGTGTTGTATAACATCAGAAAGAAAACATATAGCTTGCTAGTTTGACAGTAGTATTTAACTTTTTAATTTTTTATTGGCAAACTAATTTTACATGATGAATCAAGTCATTTAGGTGAATTTTAAAGGTGCACAGAGATATTAAGAAAGTAAATTCCCTAGTTAAGGGAAATACTGAACTACAGTAATCAATCTCCTGAAATGTATTTTGTTGGAACTGTTGAGAAATAGAACAAGTGCATGCAGAAACACATACCTATCATGTTAGTGAGTTACATTTACAAGTTGGGTGAAGGGTATGCAGTGCCGTAGAGTGCACTAGATTACAAGATGCACTTGCAATTTTTGGTTTTGATTTTTAGTATTTTATTGCTTTCTTTGATTCTTTGGAAGAAATATGCTACAAAATAACTGTAAATCATGACTGGACATCAGTATAAAGCTTATCCCTTACAAAAAGCTGCCATGACTGAAATGTAGCTAGTATCATGAAGGCAAGTAGCAACCTGTTAAGTTATGCATTTTAACACAGCTGTCTTCAAGAAGACGCAGATGAAAAGGATACAAAAAGTAATCTGTGAAAATAGTAGAAGAAAAAAGTAAAAACTACAAAGACACTTTATAAATTGTGCTTGTGCTTCCCTGGTGCCACTCAGACCACAGCTGGAAAGCTGATATTTCAGCTAATTATTACAGAGATTTATTCTTTGTTATAGTTTGCTATTCATGTGAAAAATAAAACAACAAAGAAATAATTTAGAATGGCCAACAACACACCACTCAGTCTCTATACTTCAGAGGCTTCACAAAGATACACATGAAACATATTTATTTCACACTGCAGCCAATGAAAGGAAGGGGATATAATCCAGCAAACATTTCTATTTCCCACAATATACTCTGTCTGGAGGAAAAAAAAAAAAAAGAATTGTAGAGTGGAAATTATTAATTTTTTTTTGAAACAGATTTTTGAAGAAACTGTGTTGACATTTCAAAGCAGATCAGAAAAAAATATAAAGCGGATGAAAAGTGAAGAGGAGATGCTGAAAAAATATAGGACTCAATTAATGGCTCTGGAAATAAAGACAAACAATATCCACATTGCCAAATGACAAGTACAGTCTCTTCCCCTGAGCAAAGCAAGCCAAGACAGCCCCAGAGGATAATCCTGCAAAGCTACGGACCTGGCAGAGATGGTGCTTCAAACACAGGGCTAAGGAGGAGCAAGCACAGCTGCAGCATACTCCCCAGTTCTGACAAGTGGCCTTAAGGATTCTTACTGCACTCTGACCCATTCTGGGTGTCTCCCTTAAGAACCGAAGCCATTTCTCCAAGTCTGTGGTAGAAAAGTAAGAGCGAATGGACTAATAAATCACTCTCTCGTTGACAAAGTAGCCATAAAAGCAGATAATCAAGCATTATCTGTATGTAGTTTAACCACACAAACTGTTTTAAAACAGAATTAAATGAGCTCAAACCTATTTTCCCATTTATGCAATTAATAAAAATAAAAACCACCAATGGAAGCGTCACCTTCTATGCTGAGCTCAGCTACTGTGCCAAGAAACACAACTCATGCCTGCACATTCAGTTTCAACCAATCACTTTCTAACCTGGCCTGAAATCTGAATTTTTACTTATATATAAATAATATGCTTCATGTGATCCTGCAAAAACTTTTAATTAGTCAAGGCTGGAAGAGGGTCTGTTTCTTTGACAATGGAAATGTATCATGTCACCCCAGTTGGGGTCCATCCCTACAGGTGTGAATGAGCATGGTGAGGCCCCACATTTCCAGGACTTTCCCATATACTCATATTGTTCTCTTTGCTTTCCCTACGTGGACCATTCTTTCATTTTTTTTTTTTTTTTTTTTTTAACACATCCAATAAGCAGTGAGGGAGATGCACAATTCCCATCACAGTGACCTGGGAAACAGGGATAATCACTATAGGAGATAGACAAGAGATGGCATCACTTTCTGTCACCACTTTTCTGGCTCACTAGAGGGGAGAATGCTTCCAGTCAAAATGAAGATGTCAGGGTGGATTTCCAAGGGAGCTGAGGAAGCAAGTGTTCACAAAACCCTGCAAACTGTGAGGAAGATGGTTTACTATGTCTTCTTAAGAGTACCTATGAAATATATTTAATCTGTGTTTCTAACTGATGCTAACTGTGAGGCTTCTTCACAAAGCCAAAGGAATAAATGCATTCCTCCATGCCTGATAGATGTGGAATTATGATTGTAAGCTCTGACATCGAAATCAGTAAGATAATGGGAGGTAGAAGATAGCAAACACTTTAAAAATAAATCTTTTATTATGTACAAAATACTCCCTCACCTACTTTTGAAAATGGCTAGAACTGTATGAATTCAAAGAAAACACACTTGCTAGTTTTAAACAACTGTACTTCAATACATGCACAATTTAAAGATGCTTTAAGAGTCCTACTTTAGTAAGAAAATGTCTAATAAAGGTTTTAAAAAAGGATTTCTATCTTAAAGAAGCTATGTGGCCAGAAGGTATATTTTCTTGCAAAGAAGTTGTTTATACAGATGGTTTGCCAGGTTGTTTACTTCTACTTAGTGAGTAGTGACTTCATGGTTTGCAACTGGGAAATAAGATTGCTATTTGAATGGGAATTTCATGACAGTTTTTCCAAAGCATGTATCTTTCTTGATCTTATGAATATATTGTAAAAAGTTTATAGTTGATCCAAAAATGGTCACAATTAACAAGAAAACATATAATGGTAGTTCTATGCAAATAGGTCTAGGTAGATCCTACTGATCTGTGAATAAAATCACATCTATGAGAGGTTATTAAAGTAACACAGGAGTCACTGATCTTGCTTTGTCTGTTGTTCCTTTTAGTAGAGCTATGTAAGAGTTTGCAGATCTAATATTTAAAACCATACGCGAGTTTACTAATTATTTTTTCTGAACCTTGATACGCAATGAAAAGATCAAAAGCTTCAGAGTATTAAACACAATTAGGAAATACTATAACAGATGAAATTTCCTCACAAATCTGAAATATCTGATAAAATATTTCTGGCATGTATGTACTACTATTACCATTTCAAAATCTGGTCTCTCAGAAGTGAGAGGCAAGGCAAGCTTTTGTACAGTGACTACACCTACAATGAATAATCCAATTGCAAGAGCACGTGAGTCATGTTAAGATTTCACCTGAGTGCCTGTTCCTTGGGATGGAAGGTTTTAGGAGGTGCACTGCGACCCAGGGGAAGGTGTGGCTGCTGCCTTCATTTTTTACAAAATAAAAGTATTGAAGTGATCCGATTTGATTAATGAGCTCAGTTATAACTAGATCAGACCTTCGGTAGGTACAAAATTCCTCTGGGGGAATGGTACTGAACTGTATTCTGAGATACCACAAAAGCATTCCCCAACAGTTTACTGGAGCTATAATTAGTCTCACTGAAATATGTGGCACAATTACTCTGAGCTGGAACAGAGCTCTGGTCCTTCACTAGGGAAGGTAGCTGGGGATAGAAGAGCTGCAGAATTGGCATCCCAAATTTCCAGTGAAAGCAGAAATCACATTTGTTATACAAAATGAACAGTCAAATACTCTTTCTCCTGACAAAGATGGCCAAACTCTTCCTGACTTCAAAGAGAATGCCAGAAGATTGGCTCCCTGCCAGCCTTGGAGATATCCACACAGAGCATCTCCTGAACAAAGCACAAGTCTGATGATAGACTCTGCACTGCGAAAAGCAATCTTTCCTCACCAATTTATAGGTAAAAAATGTTTGTTAGAATAGTTTAGACTTTAACGGCCTTAGCTTTGTCGGTGCTTTCCATTGCTGTCAGGTTACATTTATTAAAAAAGAGAATGGCTACAACTCTACTGCTTATGGACTTACACCTCCAAGGGCAATGAGCACTGAGCATGCCAGAAATCATATGAGGAAGTAAGAGATATAACAAAATCAGTGTGGAAATGGGGAATGAGAGAGAAGAGAGGGAAAGGAGACAGGGAATTGTACACTTTCAAGCAGATGAGATAATACTTTTTAAATCTAGAATTTTAATAGCCACTTTTAGTAAGATTGAAAGGATAGACAATGCTTTTTTGAATTTAATGTTACAATCCTACTTTGAAAAATCATAATTTCAGGTAAGACAGAAGATTTGCACACTTAAAGTTAGCTAAATGTAAGATTGGAAGAACTTATATGAAAATCAACCACTAACCAGAAACTCAAGAAACAAGGCAAATCCTGAAATTTTACTCCTCTCTTTTTCGGAGGCAAAATTCTTATGGAATAGCTATCAAACTTGGTCTGCAGAATAGAAGTGAAAAAAAAAATCTGTATTTATTATCTTAAAAGTCAAAATTCAAAAGATCTTTTATCTGGCAAACTGAGGTAGTTACTTACCCAAAACTAACTTAAAACCATTGTACACTTCTGATAAGACTTTGTGACACTTTGGATAAAACAGGCATTTAGAAATCCTGGTGGATGTGCCACAAACTACACCTGTGTTTTGGAAAGTCCTAGTGTACATGTTGATGTATAATGTAACAGGCACACCTTCATATACCAATTTCTAACCACTCTCTTGCACATGTGCAAGTTCGGTGTGCATGGATATATTGATGTGCATGTGTGAGTGTTAACATAAATGGATTATATAGCCTAATTTTTTACTTGCCAAGATAAATAGCTATAGTGGAAATATGCAATAAAAACACTTCCATGAGGGTCACAGGTGGATATTTCTATCGTCTTGAAGGGTGTCTTTTTCAAGTACAGCAACATCTATGTTCTTTTTAAACATAGCCAATAGCTGTACACCTGCTGAGATGGACAATAATCTGACCCTGCAATATAGCTACACAGTATGATGACATACATTCAAATGTTTAATATGCAACACCGCTTAATAAGAAATGAGAAATAACTTCTTCAACATTGTTTCAAAGACAAGGTGTAACTGACATTTTCCTATGGGATAGGATAGATATTCCTGTATGGCTCTATCTGATGTCTTAGACCACCACCTCCCCAAAACTTTCAAAATTCTATGTATAATTCACTGATTTCAGTACTGGACACATACATTTCTTCCTTTCAGCGGTAAGGAACACACGGGCCATTTTTACTTTCCATCATGCAGAGATCAGAGAGCATACAAGACTATTTTTGTATAAAAATACAAGTCCTTTTCGGAAAAAGGTACAAATGTAAGTATACTAATAACTGCTTAATTAGAACAAAGTGTAAAGGCAGATAAATGTTAAAAGAGCAAGAATCTAACAGTAATCTGACTTCAGTTTCTGAACTCCAGTGCTTCAACTAAATACAATGCAAGTGTGGATTAGTAGGGTAGAAAGAGAGAATTTTCCCATTATAAATTTTCCCATTTACCATTAGAGAAAATGAATTCTAAGTTTTGTGCTGCATGTAACATCTGCAATGACCTGGTTTATATTAACAGTAAAACTTTCTGCTTAATTTATAATACTCAGATGATGTGACACTAGTTTTCTAAAAATAAAGCTTTTGCCTATCCAATAAGGCAGCTAGATTATTGATCAAATACTCCTCCCAGCATTACATTGAATATGCAACCCCTTGCCTATTTTTTAAATAGAAAATTGATTAGCATTTATAACTTTTTGCCTGTAATCTCTAAGTGACTATAGTATGCCAGATACCCATAAACTTCTTCACATACTCATTTCTCCAACAGTAAGAAGAGAAATACAAAGAAAGAGACAGAGCCTAGAATTGTATGTGCTTAATTCAAGGCACTTCAGAGTATTTCTCATTCCTTAACTTTTGTTATCACCAATCATATGGATATGAAATACAATTCTTTTCACAATTCCTCAGTCCCTCCGTGACTTTCAGGTACTATGGTTGTGTGTTCCACAAAACCATTTTTTTTTCATCATTACTCATTTTTTGATTCAGGTGATGATGAGAAAGGCAGGTATTTCATCATGTATTCTCTCTGTCACTAGGTACACATGTTCTGCTAATACCTTACTCATCTTTGCATGTTATGCACTATAGGAATATTTGTTACGCACACGTAAGTAATGTTTTTGAATTCCCTAAGCAAAAAATTGCCCTAATCTTGACAACATTTAATGATGTGCATAACAACTATTAGTAATCTCAATAACCTACAGTTCAACATGTGAAGAAATGCCTTCAAAGCCAGAGGACAAGAGTGTGCTTGAATTTAAATTACATTAATATTCATGGCATATAATACATGAAAAGTATAAATTATAAAATGGACTATGAATGAGCTTGCATGTGTGCAGGCTTGCAGCCTATGTGAAACATCAATTACAAACTTATTTCCATATCATGGGGCTGGCTCCTTGAAAGAAAACAGTTTTAACTTACAGTGATTCTTGCAACTCTTCACTTGACACTGGAACAAACTTTCAAAGCAAGAAGGTAGTATGTATAAGCATGTAATTATGGAGTGTAACTTCTTATTACCCAATAAAAAGCACAGCAGGTCCTTCATAAAGTCTCCACTCCTGCCCCTCAACAATAAACCCACAGAATAATGAAGAAATCTCAGCTCTCCAAAACTTTAATGAACTTCCATTATACTTTATGAGGAAAAAGAAAACAACCCCCAACCTCTTATAAGAATTTTTTTTTTTTTTTTTTTTTTTACTCTATGAAGTCTTTAAGGACATAAATATTAGCTAAAAATGTCTTGCAACAATCAATTCACTACATAAACCCAGTTACCCATTTCTTTCAAAAAAAAAATATGCTAGACATGGGGATTTTGCAGACTACATGAAAAAATTCTCTAAAACTCCTTCACAGTTTAAATTTATTTACACTGCAATTTAAACAAAACCTAAATAAACAAGGAAGAAAGCAGAAACTGATCTTTGATCACAGACCACTTCAATCAATTACAGTCCTAGTAACACGGGTTGTTAGATTAAAACATGAATTATTAAACAACATCTTCATATTGTTTATAAAAAAATGTTTTAGAAATTTAGGAGTAAGAGTCTCATTCAAATGCATAAATCTATCACAGATTTTAAGGTCAGAACAGACCATTATCTCACAAAGTTAAAGCCCTGTAATCTACATCAAGGCCATAACTACTATTTGAAATATGTTACTATCAAATAACCCGTAAGTTAAAAGCATAGTAAATTAAAAATACTGCCTATTAGGATTAGCACTCTAAGTATTTCTACCACTAAGCTTCTTGATTCCTTACATTGACCATTCCTGCCCAAGGAAAAATGTGGCCTCAATTCTGTTAAGGCTGGGCAAGTCATTGGTTTAGGATCACCTACAACTATTTCAGTTAAATACATGTCTGTCCACCTTGATCTTTTGCTGTGGGTATTGCATATGGTCAGTCCTGCTCAGGGCTTCCACAGAGCAGTTAATGTGTCTGCTCCCAAATTCAGCTTGGCATGGTTGGCTTGGGCATCTCTGGGAAAAAACAAGCTCAGTGCTCATCTACCAAAATCAGACTAGCAAAAATTGGTATTTTTGAAGTCCTCTGTCTTTAGGCATGCTATAGGTTAACATTAATGTTTCAAATGCTCCACAGCAAATTCTTTTAGTGTCTTTCACATAATATTGAAAAGCATTGCCTTGAAAAAATTTAAGCTGTATACAACCTTTGAAAACTAGTGTGTGACTTAGGAAGGTGTATACTTCTTGAAATTTATTCCATAGTCAGCAACTTTAGCTATGGCTTGCTGTGTGTGTTTTGAACTGGTGACTGAGTGTCCAGCAACAGTAATTCATCATTCTGTTTTCAGAAAGTACTGAATATAAGAAACAGTATTACTTATTATTTTTTATTTCATTCTGTATTAATAGAAAGTTCTCTTAATGGCATGCAAATGCAATAATTTAGTACTCATATAAATTAGTTTCAAGACACTAAAATTTTCAGAATATTAAGGTAAGTCAATTTACAGGCATGAACAAAAGGTATTTGGATAAAGCTGATACTGAATTACCTATTAACATAATATAAAATTAATTAGAAGTTTGCATCGTGTTAAATTAATATAGAGACACGGACTTTTTCTCATCATCCCCTTATTCAAGAAATACTACGGCACACAGATTTCTGCGCAGGTATGGTACTTAATGCCATAATTACAACATAAACTACTGAAAAGTTATGTACATATAATAATAGGTAATAGCAAGAATAATAATACTGGCTTTTCTTTTTTGGGTACAGACTTACCAAATGTATTTAGTTTGCTTTACTGCTTTATTACTATGTCATCAGTATAAATATGCTGTTTTAATATTCAACGCTTCCAAATTACTACATTTTTCTCATGAATAATTATATTATTGTACACTTATTTTTTGGTGCATACATTTGTTCATATATTTTATTTGTGTTTTGATGTATATAGTTTGGTTTCTATATTTTGTCAAGAGAATTTTTTTAAAAACTTTATTTGCAATGGAAAGCTATTAATTGATGAAGAGTTGACAGGAAGGAAGCTGATGCAAAGGTCGTGGTTGATAGGTAAGTAGTTGTGGTATATCTGATGTGAATATGTAATCAGTATATTTTCTATTCAGTGTCAGATTTTAATTATTTCCTTTCTGTGCATATGCTAACATGGAAATGTAATTTTTCCTTTCACTGTAAGGTAATTTATAATTTAATACAAGAAGAAACTATCCGTATTTGAGTCAAAGTGTCAAAAGATGCATGAATACTCTAATGATACCTAATGGAATGGATATACATACTAAATATAGGAGATTTCATCCAAAAACCTGTACTAGAAAGTCTAGCTTTTGCACTGAAGTATGTTAATGCCAAGTGATATTGCATAACAGCAGCTCTTTAAAATAATATCACTGGTGGGAAAAATAATAATCATAATTAAAAAATGCTTGTTTTGTTATAATTCTGATCTTTAAGCATCTGCATTCACCTTCTTCCTGCAACCAAAACCATGAAAATTGTCTATTATTTTGAAGTGGCATTTGAGATGTTTAACTGGAATCTGCCAGTTGTGATTTTATCTTATTAGTGCTAACACTATGATAATTGATATTGCTTGTGTCAGTAAGGCATTGAAATGGGCCTACATTGAGCAGTTCCACATTTCATAGGAATTGGATTTACTCTGAGTCTTAATGAATGTTTCTTATTACAAATATACAGGGTTTATTTTCAGACCGATTTGTCTGAATATCAATTTTTGACACAGAAAACAAGAAAGAAAAGATGATGACCCAAATATGTGAAAGATAACCCGAAGAAATGATAGGAGTTTTGTAAATTAATTGCTCATTGAGCCAGGGTTTTTAATTCTGTCCACTCTTCATAACTCTAAAAGTCAAAATTATATCTACTTTGCTTTTATTTTTCTTATTACTATTACTTATTTTGTTGATGCTGACCTCTAAACATTTCTCTTCTGTGCCTACACTATTGTCCTGGCAGAAAGCCAAGTACATTAGAGGTGTTTTGGAATTTCCCACACATATTCTAGCTGCACCTTGAAGGAAGGACTTAACTGGTCATGGTAGGTAATCATTCAATGGAAACCATTAATCACTGGCAGTGTGGCAGCCCTCAAAGATCTGCTTTTGTCACAGTACTCTGAATTTGCAGGAAGTCTCTTTTGAATGTTATTTTTAAGTGTCATAAACACCAGCACTGGAAGTTTCATCTTTCTTCTGGAGGACTACTTTACCACTGGACCATATCAGAGTCAGCCTTGAAAAGAGGGAAAGTTGGTGGCTCTGCTTTCTCATTGTTTTTGCAGAAAGCTAGCTCTTAAATGTTAGTGGCACAGACTGTGTTTACATGCGAGCAAGATCTCTTGAAAGCAGTCAGTGCTGCTCTTGCACCACAGTTGTGTTTGCCTCCATCACCGCAAGCTGTGCTGGTCCTTCACTGTCACCCCAGGCAGGGCCATCGAGGATAGCTCTTAAGTGGGAGAGCAGCTCCTGTCTCCTCTTGTACACCCATGCAAAGACTGGGCACGTTTCACATAGTCATTCAGAAATGACTCGCTTGGGGAAAAAAAAACCCTCAACCACAACACTTAAGCTAACTTTACGTAGATTGTTTTTCACCCTTACCAAGTATTTTGCTGCGTTAGCTACAATCATTGCCCACATTCAAACATAATTGCTCATGATGCTTTGAGGTTCCAGTGCAAAATCTCACAGCTGGGTGAGGTTCAGTTTTCTCACCAAACTGGCATGACTGAGCTTGCCTTGCTGAACTCATCAGAAACGATATCACTTGCTGCAACTTTCTTAAATTGGTTCAAAACATCTCTTCACCCATAGAATGCATTTGTACACAATATATCCTGGAAGTTTAAAACTATATATTTTAAAAATCATCGGAATAAATGATAGTATACACTTACAAAATTTTGTCAAGGTGTTCTGCAGTTAAAGATGCGCACTCAAAAATAAAGGTAAGCTTATGGGAAACACCAGTATATATTTGCCTAGTTCTAGTTAGTGCGAGACAACAGCTTAACTTGCAAACATACGTCTGGGGTATGCAGGAAGTTTGGCACTGTCATGTCACTGAACATGCTCACATGAAGATCAAGCAAAAAACATGAGAAAACCCATCTAGCATGATGTTTGTGTGTGTGTGTGTATGTTCCTTTGTTTTGTTTTTTACCTAGCCAAGTTCATAAGAAGAGCTGCACGTAACAGATCAGGGTATGAGCCCTTGAATTTGTCTTCTGTAGACAAGCCAACAAATCTAACCTGAACTTTGTTTTCCTCGGGGTCTACTTTCCTGCTTACAGACTGGAAACTACTTAAGTCTAAATCAGTCAGACTGCTGAACAATGTACAACCCCCATGTTGACCTAATTCTGGGGTGCTCTGTTAGCCAACAGAAGACTTCGATTCACTTGTAATTTCTAATTAGGCAAAAAGGCATTCATGCCACCATGCCAGTAGTTTTATAACAGCTGAAAAAAGCACAGCTGCTGAAGAAAATTGGGCCTCCCCATTCCAGTTATGACAAAGTCCAAGAGCTGATATTAAACACAGACAGGAGAGAAGTGCTGACAGCTTTCTGAGCTGCGACACCAACAGTAAGCTATGGTTTTTTCTTGTCTGGAAGAGGAAAAGGGCATGAATTTTGGTATGGAATTGTTCATTCCTTCTCCTTGCTGGGATTCTCCTGTAGCCTCTTTCCAGCCTATGAATACCACTCCCAAACTGGGGAGAGGTGCTGGCTACTGGGTGAGCTAAGGCACTCCTGTCTGCCCTGGGGCTGAGACTCCATTAGCGAAACACTCCCTGCTCAGGGAGTGACAGCTCATCAGCAAGGAAAGGAGGCATGAACAAACATTAAAAAGGCCCAAGCTGCTTCTCTTCTGCCTTCCATTTTAACTTTTTATTTATTTTTTTTTAAATGGGAGTACTTTTTGCAACTTTCCTCCTTGTTTTCATATCTTTTTGTGAACCATGCCTCTAGTTTATACTGTGACATTTCTCAAAGTAGTATTTATTTCTTCTCCAGCAGTGAAAATAATTTTTTTTAATGCTGATTTTCCAATGTAGCTTTATTTTAGTTTGGTTCATTTTTCCTGCTTCCTAATTATTTTCACGTTTCCATATTTTTTGTTGTATTTTTTCATTATTTTCTTTTATTTCTTGCCAATCTTATTACCTTATTTCCTCTACTCATTAATTTTTTTTTCTTTCCTTTCTGAATTTCTTTCCCATCTGTCCATTCAGTTTGTCCCTCGTGTTCCTCTTTTACTACTGTTATCCATCTTCTAATTCCTCTGTAGTTATTTTCTTTATAATTTTCAGGCAGCATTCTGTATGACTTGCTCAGCCTTTCAAGCTCTGGGGATGGGAAGGGAGAGGACTGGGAGGAGAGAAAATGAGGAAGGAGGCTGACTTGAACACACTGTTGTCCTACAGGAAAAAAAAGTGCTATCTTTGCAAAGTCCGCAAACACAGTTTCACTGACTCACTGTACACCATACTGAGTAGCAACCTCCTTTCCTAGGATAATGAGAGCCTCAGACGAATGGTGGTTTCCTGAAGAATGAAAACATGAAAGAGGACTTCCCCAAAGCCATTGGGTGGAGCACAAAGGATGTGGAAAGACTGGAGGGCTGGAGAGTAAAGACGATGAGGGATAAAGGCAAGGAATTCAAGCACCATGAACACCAACAATTGAATAAGTTGTCTTGGCCTTCATTGACCATCAGCTGGTGAGGCTGTTGGAATCCATTGTTTTGTTTCTGTGAGTCTGAATAAGGTCAATGTCATGAATTCTATAGTGATGCCAGTTTCAAAGTATTTAACGACATTTTAAATTATTCATGAATTAATTTAACTGAGAGGTTAGAAAGAATTACTACTCTTAAGATAGTGACAACAAGATTTCAATTTCAGCATCAGTACAGGTATCTCAGCAGATTTTATTAGGCTATTTTCATACAGAATACCTAAATCAGTATACAATAGCCAATCAAGACGTGTATATTAGAAACGCAGTTCATGTAAGTTTAAGTGGAAGAATTACTTTTCTATTCTTAAATGTCTGAGATGTGAACTTCTTTACTGTAAATACAGGCTTGGTTTTACAGGTGGATAAGTGATGACAAGTATTTTCTATATACTGAATAAAATACCTTAGTAATGCTGGTAAGTCACTTCAGGGATCTTGGCTTTTATTTTTGAATACCACCATCTATGCCAGTAATGTCTGACTTTTGTATTTGTTATTTTTATTTCTTTTCCCTTTTTCTGATACCAGTTGTTTGGATGGTTTAATAAATCCAACCGGATATTAGTGATTTCTTACCTATATTTTCTTTCCTTTCTTCCTCCATGCATTCTGATTAGCATATTCTCATTGCAGCTCCCCATAGAGGAAAATTAGGAAAAATGCGTCACCCTGTAAGCCGTTTTCTCATTTTATCATGAGAAAGACTCTTCTACAACTGACTTCACCTTTGTATTTTTATTTAGAATCCTAAAAAATGAGCACAAAGTCATAAACCAAGATCAAAGTCTAATTTGCATTTACTTTGCAAATGCTTAAATTTCTATAAAGAACTTCAATAAGCAGAGTCAGGCCCATAAGCAGGACTGCTATGACCATATTTCTGGTTCTGAGTTGCACCAGAAATGGAGTTCTACAGTAGAACTTGAAACCTGAAGGACCAACTCTTTCTTCTAACATGAAGTTTAATTCTTCACACAAGAACTCAAGAACATGTTTCAAGGTCAGGAAAACCAGGAAGGTTTGTCTTGTCATGAGCAGCTCATGCCATCTATACAGTTGTGCACCCTCACAATGCAGGTTTTTATCTGCTGGCTCTGTGTATGTCAATGAGATATATATATGCTGGTAATATTATGGACAGTATATGATATTCTTATATAATGTGAACTCAGGTATGTTTAATCTTCACATAATTAGCTAAAGCTCTGTTTTATACTGTGGTAGTCAACAATGCAATAACGTACCAAAGATAAAAGCTTCTTAATGTCATTTGCTCATAGCAATGCAATAAAGAAGGAAATTAAAAGAGTTTTATTTTCTTTTTAAAATACGATGCTCATTCTTTTGTATATCAGACAAAAGCAGAGATCAAATGAAGGAGAAAAAAGATACATAAACCAAACTGATTACAAGAAAGGGTATAAATTAATTAGACTGGAAAGTATTTTGGTTTTGCAGTCATCTTCCTTTACAATCTCAGAAACCATCTAAACTAATAAATGTTAAACGTGTGCCGAAACTAACGTACATGTATTAACTTGTCTGTGCTTACAAATGGAATAATTTAAACAGAACATGGCAAAGGAATTAGAAAAATAAAGGAACAACCACACCTAACCTTGTAAAGCGTGTAAAACTGAATAACATGAAAGAGCATGAGTGAGTGAAAGAAAATTGTATGTGTGTGTATAAGCCACTTAATGTGGTGATATTAAATGAATGTATCACTAACGCAAGGTGGATGAGGTGGACCTGGTCAGCTTCCTCTTCCCATGACACAATAAGATCCGATCAATGCAATAATTAAACAAACGTTTCATCTGTTAATTGCTGTGTTATTGTCAGAGTTTTAACGTTTCTTGTGAATGCAAGCCATAATACTGAGATTTTACAGGAAAAACCCTTGCGGTATTAAACTGCTAAAATTTCAAGACTTTAATGCAGGGTGCAGTCAGGATGAAGGCACTCTAAATTAATACTTCTGGTGTTGTAATTTTATCCAAAATGTACTCTACACATTATAGAAATTACAAGGGGTCTTTTCTGTAGACATCAAAAAAGAACATCATAGCAAAATTCTATGGAACTTGAAATTGATCTCAGCAGGGACAGTCTGTCTTCACTAATGTAAAAACATCAACTAGGGATTGCGATACCCATTTCCAAATTCAAATTTTGCTCTAGTAATGCAAGGTAAGGTATTGTTTGGTTTTTTTATGTTTGGTTGGTTTTGTTTGTTTGTTTGTTTGTTTTGTTTGTTTTTTGTTTTTTTTTTCTCAAGCTGGTCACACATTTGCAGATATTTCTGAGCTTTATACAGTGAATGAAAAAAAAAGACCAAATGTAAGCAACCCGAAAGTAATATGCAAAGTGAAACATGAGATTACTTTAAGGATATTTTAAAATATCCTTCTACTTTCTACCAAAGAGTAAATACTTATTTTGTAATTTGAAAACACCTTTTAGTAATAGAAAAATTCTATGTATAGTCTAGCATGTATAGTGAGATTTAGGAGAGCTCCAACACCAAGCAGAAAACCCCAACCTGATGGAAATCAAAACCACCCCAACTTCCCACTGTCTCTTCTCCTCTGTGTCCTGGTTTGCACTGAGTGGGACCTTGTGCATGAGGACAGCCCTTTGTATGTCAGTATGCTGCTACATACTTCCCTGTTTGGGCAAGCCAGGGCCAAGTCTGCAGGAAGCACTGTGGACACCCAAACTCACCAGTTAAATGCTGCCATTAAGTGTTAGCAATGCCTGCAGATTTGCATGAGGGGTTTTATTCAACAACACAAAGAGTGTGCTGTTATATATGACTAAAATTATGAAAAGCATAAAAAGATTTCTTCTTCTTTAGTTGCCATTAAAAGTTTCAGTTTCTTTTGTGTCATATGGTATACAGTAACAGTCAATCTCCATTCAATATTCTGAGAATTTAAATAAGAAGATGTGTTCTGGTAACTGATCTTTTGACTTTTTTTTACATCACTGGTCAACTCCTCTACCACTAGACCCAGTAATTTTTGCTTGATAAATACTTAAAAATCCTTTTGGTCTTAAGAAGCTATTATTCTGAAATTTTTCTGCTCTTGGTTTGAGATCTTCAGGAGCATGAGTCTCCAACTCCTCCGTCCCTATTATTTAACATGTTGATCTTTTAAAGTCATAGTGTAGAGTATCTGCCAATTTTCAAATAATAATTGCAGGTTTTTGTCTGTTGCTTTTACCATAAGAATCAGGTACTTTGCTCTAGTAGTGTTCTCCTCAGTTTTGTATACAGATGTAAATCTTCTGGGTTTTTTCCCCCAATCTCTGTATATCTGAGGGTCATAGTAACTCTGCTTTGTTGATGCCTTGCATCGGAAACTTGTGTTCACTTGCTGATTCTAGTAATGCTTTCTCCACTATGACATGAAAAAGGCCAAGGTACTCAATACCTTATTTGTCATTGTCTTTATTGATAAGACCTGCCTTCAGCAATCCCACATCCCTGACATCAGAAGGAAAGTCTGGAGCCAGCAAGGCTTAGCCCCAGTGGAGAAGGATCAAATCAGGGAACATTTGAACACACTGAACAAACACAGATCCATGGGACAGGGCACTGAGGGAGCTAGCTGATGACATCGCAAAGCCACTCTTAATGATCTCTGAAGAGCTGTGGCTATTGCGGGAGGTTCCTGAGGCTTGGAAGAAAGCAAATGTCACTCCTATCTTCAAAAAGGCCACACAGAAGGATCCAGGAACTACAAGCTGGTCAGACGCACCTTAATCCCAGGGAATATGATTGACCACATAATCCTGGAAGCTATTTCCAAATACACTAAGGATAAGAAGGTGACTGGGAGTAGCCAGCATGGATTTATAAGAGACATCCTGTCTGACCAACCTGATGAAATGACTAGCTCACTGGACAATGAAAATAAACAGTGGATGCTGTTTGCTTTGACTTTACCAAGGCCTATGACACTATTTCCCGTAACATCCTCAGACAAAATATTGCACTATATGAGCTAGAAAAGTGGACAGTGAGGTAGAATGAAACCTGGCTCAACTCCTGGGCTCAAAGTGTTGCAACCAGATGCATGAAGTCCAGCATTATGGGAGTACTGGAGGGGTCAATACTGAGTCTGATACAGCTAAACATCTTCATTATTGATCTGGATGTTGGAACAGAGCGTGTATCTTCTGAAAGTCTGGAGATGACACAAAACTGGGAGGAGTAGCTGATACACACGAGGGTTATGCCAC
The DNA here is from genome assembly GCA_026283785.1 of Coracopsis vasa. Lineage (NCBI taxonomy): Eukaryota > Metazoa > Chordata > Aves > Psittaciformes > Psittacidae > Coracopsis > Coracopsis vasa. The sequence continues at coordinate 22,697 of JANHGB010028355.1, read as the reverse complement.
CATCCAGAGAGACCTTGACAGGCTGCAGAAACAAGGTACAAAGAGTCCAGCAAAGGGGCACAGTGATGGTTAATATCTTGAGGCATTTGACATGCAGTCAGAGGGAGTGAGCTGTGACTTTTGAGCCTGAAGTCTCAGGTAGGATCTTCTTGATGTTTTTAAAGACCTGACGACAAGAAGAAAGAACGTGGAGCCAGGTTGTCTGCAGCAATATGACGGAGGAGCAATGAGAAACTGAAACACAGGAAATTTCACTTAAAAGAAAAAACTTTTTTTACTATCAGAGTAGTCAAGCACTGGCACAGGTTGCCCGGAGAGTTTGTGGAGTCTTCATCCCTGGAGATACTAAAATTCCAGCTGCACAATGTTCTGAGCAACCTGCTCCAGCTGACCCTGTTCTAAATAGAAATGATCTCTAGAGGTGCTTTGCAACCTCAGTTATTCTGTGATTTTGTGGTCCTGTAAATCAACACTGACAGGATATAGCATTACATTCTTGGGTGCAGCTTAGGCATATTCTTTCAATAAATAGACATATTTTATTTCAATGCAATTTATTTCCTTATACTCAAGATATGGTACAAGTTGAAGAAAACTTTGAAAGTCTCCAGGGGTAATTTCCCTAGTCTTTATTGATTGTCAGTTCTCTTCAGATATTACTACTAATTTTATAACGGTATTCCAGCCCTGGAAGAAATTGTTACAGAAAGTAACAGAACAGTGCAAAAAGATCATATTAGGGCCAGAACAAATAATAGGACAGCAATAAAGGCAGAAGTAGAAGTTTTAAAGAGTTTTAAAGCTGGGTAAAAGATGCTTCCATGTAAAGTGTCAGGGAAAGTAAGAGTGATAAGTTACTAAATTGCAAAAATAGAAGTCTAAATATAACTTTTTTTTCTTTTTTCCCCAAATAAGCAAACACAGAATTACCTGGTTTTATACCATCTAATATATGACAATATGCTAAGACCCCTAGGCAAGGCCAGAAGTGACTGAAAGCAGAGAAGCATCTCCCAAAAATGAATCCTGTCATCACCAAGCCTTTTCGCAGGAAGCTCATCTCACCCTATAGAGTAATGAGAGAACCTGGGAGATTGTGTTCATGACTCAATGTGACTTCAGTATCTAAAGAGCAGAAAAATGACTCTTGGCCAGTCTTCCAAAACAACACACACCAGAGTTAAAAGCTTCTGGTAACTTCAGGTGACTGGGAACAAAATTAATGAATCACAGTTCTGTGATGCTGTTTTGAGATAATGATTTATCTGAATTATGGTACGATAAAGACTGGGTATTAACATGTTTCAGGGCACACGTATCTAAAAATTAATCTCTTAACTGGCTTGAGGCACCTCAACAATGTAGGCAAAACTAGGTGGTGGCAAAGGCTATTTCAAATACAAGTGGGTTAGGATGGGGGAAACTGGGAGTTTGGTCAGAGACTGGAAATCTGGTGAGGTAGGAAGACTCAGAGGGCTTCAAGAGAGACCTGTGTGCAATGAGTTAGGGATGACATACATGAGCTGTGTTGGAGGGAACAGGACAGGCCTGTGTGGATTCCAGGGGTTGGAAAACCTCAGTGACTCTGCAGGCTATGAAGTTGGAGAGAGGTCTGGGACAGGACATGGCAGTTTCAGGAGGCTGTAGAAAGTGTCAGAAAAGGTCCACAAACTTCTTTTTCTCTTCCCACTCTTGTCTTTGAAAAATCCCTAACCAGCTGATTGGATTAAAAAATCTGGACCACCTGCATCACAGACAGCAGCCAACTCAACCTCTCATATGGAGTTATATAGGAGGGTTATATGTGTTATCCTCCCATACTGGGTTCTGCAGTGTATGCAGGATAGGGCTGCTCCTCTTTCCATGGGAAAGAGGAAAGGGTGAAGCTGGGTTGGGTTGTCAGAGGCAGAAATGGCTGCTGATCTTTGAGCAAAGCCTCAGAGATGAATGGAGCAAGATGCAGCTGCTGTTACAAGAGGAAACCAAAAACTGCTGTTGACCACTGATTGGATTGGTGCTTTGGAGGCAACTGTGTGGACACCAAGTTCAGTGTGGGTACACTGGGTTGTACAGTCATTCATTTTCTCAGTCTTTTACACAGGCTGTCTTACACTGTTCCAGAAGTTTGCCACCCTATGTACCTGCTTATTTTGCTCTTCTCTAATTCAGCTGTGCAGCTAAGTGTTTGTAAAATTTAGGAATAGATGTAATTTAAAATTAAAACCAGCTGAATAAGAAATATCCTACATCTATTCCTATGTGTAGTGAAATTTGATAGGAGATCAATATGCCATAAATGCCAGTGAAGTCACCCATACAACTGCATTTTAGGATATTACACGGCCTTCAGTATAAGTTACAGAACATAATACATCTTTATACACATATGTAAAAATGCATGCGGGTTTCAAGACTGTTTGATTGACAATGAATACCTATGTCAGCATGTTTCAGAGATATACATGAAAATACAGAATTTCACATTTCAATACAATTCAACAAGCCACTTTCATTTCCTCTTTCTGTAGCAGGATTCATCAATGGTCTTGATCAAGGCCATAGCTGACCTTGCAGAATGGGTGATATATAGAAGGACTCCATCTCATATTATCAGATAGCACCCCTTTTGGGACTAGTGTTGATCACATACATATGACTAGCATGAATTCAGGCAAACCCTACCTTGTAGTGCTGAAGCCAACCAAAGAGTCAGGTAAACAGAGAAAGAAATAATCTTAAAAACTTGTATTAGTTCTTAAAGTACAGATTTTACTGGTTATACCCAACATCAAATCATTCATGTCAAGATTAAGAAATCCAGAAAAGATATATTATATTCCTGCTTTTCTTAAATCAACAATGCAAACAGTATCATTTGTTTGAAATGAAGTAATCTCTAAATATTTTAATTGCTTTTATTCTTCACTGGCCACAGAAAACTGAAAAGAATCCAATGTAAACAATTTAAATAGGAAGTTTTCACTTAGAAAAATCATCTGGTCAGGTATAAAAATTCTGTGTATGTTGTGGATAGTGTACTAGCCCTAGTGACTGCAAAGAATAAACTTTCTCTTAAAACATTAATTTCAGAACACCAAATGAAACTTTACATAGTAGAAAGTAGAGCAAGTTGGGTTTTGTATTTTTTTAATTTTTTTTATTTATTTCATTGAATTAATTCTAGAACGTATAAAAATAAAAACTTTTGAAACACCTTCCTCTAAAACTTGTCACACTGATGTATAAGAGTTTGTTTGATCATGAATCTAAACTTCTGAACATATACCTTCAGAAAGCCCTAATAATTTCATCCCATATTTACTGAAACACCAGCTTTTACAAACCCTTTCCATATTTTTGGTAGCAATTCTAGATGCTTACAGAATAGTAGTAGTAAGACAGCCAAAGTACTAGCTTCAAGTATTTCAAGTCCTCAACTGTATTGGTACCACTGTGTCACTTAATTGTACCCACACAAGCTCCAGTTGCCATTTGATTAAAGCAAATTGGCCATTGGCATTTCACCTACATTCCTATTTATATGAATTGAATTGGACTAATGATAGTAACATGAACACATTTACTAAAATGTGTACGATCTAAAGGAAAAATTGGTTAGAAAACAAAAAACATTCTGTAATACGTCAAAACTGTATTTGTGAAATAAAAGTTGTATCTACAATTTTATTCTGGATTTCAGTAGCAGAACATTGGAATTTGGGTTTCAAAACTTTCTGTTCCCTCCTTTTTCTTCTCCTTGTGCTAAACAGCTATCTGTTTCCTTACTCACAAGAAATGCTACTTCCTTTTCATGATTCCCAATTCCCTGCACAGAGACCTTTCCAAAAGTTGTACTTCTCAGAAATCCTTTGTGTCTGCATATTTTACCACTTTTTTTTTTTTTTTTTTTTAAAAAGTAATTCCTTGGGATTTATGCTGTTCCCAATAGGAGAGTGTTTTCAAGAACATTGTAGAAGCATGTTGTAGGAAACTGTTTTGAATGTAAATTTTTATGTGAGAGGAAAATGAAGAAGTATGTTCGAGTTGTACAGATTTCCAAGTACCAGTCAAGAGAAGCCACAGGAACCTTGGGATTTACTTCTTTCTTCTAACAGAAGATGAAATGCTGTAAAACAATTCACTGCCAACATCTTCATTTGCTACTTCACCTATATGTGAGAAAGCAAGACTCTACAATGAATGAAACAGAATGAAAAATGTCTATGCACAGCTGCCAAAGGAAAGGCCTTTTTTGGTTACCAATGCAAATGACTGTATTTAGAGTCTCAAAGCTAGTTTAATGTATGTCATTCATTAGCTGAAACATCACACTTCTGTAACACATTTTTCACTTTCTTTATATTACTTGCATACCTTTCTCTCCACACTTATAGATACCCTTCCTTAGGATCTTTGTATCCAGCAGGGCAAGGAAACAGTCTAGATGTAGCAGTACTAGATGTAGCAGTACAAGTTGCTGTAATAGAATTACAAAACAATATAGCTACAAAACTAGTACCAGATGTAGTAATATTTTCAAAAACTGTTTAGTCATTCTACTTTCTTCCTTGTGTCTGTAATACAATTTTATTTTTCTGACATGCTACACTAGATAAATGCTGCCAAATTACTTTTTTCTGTACAGTATTAAATAGATTTTCTTCTTGATGATGAGAAAATTAAGGTGTGAGGACACACTTCAATTTGTTAAATTCACACTCTCATTTGTTGAATTAACTCTGTGATTCTGTTTAAATAATCAGATTACCCAAATAATGAATTTACACAGAAAAAGAGAGGAAAAACATTCTTGGGTCATTCTGTGGCTGCACATAGAATCCCAAATGGTTTTGACTCCTTTCCATTCTGGCTTTTTTTCTCACTGGCAATTGCAGAGCTTTTCCTTATACTACTGACATACATAAAATACTGACGTTTCTCTTAGAAAGTTCCTCTTCTTTGTGGAAGGAAAGTTAACTTTCCACAAAAGGTCTTCATCTGATGCTTTAGGAAAGAGAAAAGAGGAACATGTCTACAGTTCAATGATATGCACATAAATTATAGCTCTGTATTCAACAGAAACCAGTCTGAAAGATAGACTAATTTATTAGGAACTTAGCCAAATCTTTTACCAGAAAAATAATAACATGCAACTTTAAACTATAGTACCTCATTTGCCTGAACAAATTGTGTTTGATTCATTAATTAGAGTTAAACAACAATTGCTCTGGTAAGCTTTCAATGTCAGACTGCCACTTTTGCCTTGTGCTGTGTTCCATCAAGGTTCTTTCATAACAGTTGTCTCATGTTCTCAGATGAGAACCCTGTACTATTAAAGTAGATGTTTAGATTTAGGTCCTAAATATTAATCTTCTTACCCTTTGTTATACTCTGTCCATTCACATTGCAATATTGCTATTCTATTATCTTCCTTTTATTGCCACTGCATCAGTTATTACATTGCTACATAGAGTATAATCAAAGCAAAAGCATCATAAAAAGTCTGTTAGTAAATCAATATTTTCTGTTAAAAATTATTTACTGTTCTGCTTCAACTGGAAATTATTCTATAGTAATCCATATTCTAAAAGCATCCTTAATAATACACTGTTAATTGTATATTCTATGTCGAAATATTTGCAAACATTTGCTAAGCTTAAAGGACCATTTCAATATTCATATGCAGTGTGCATAGAGATTAACTCCTAAAAAGTATTATCAACTTTATTTTTGCAGAACCAAAGAAAGCTTATGTCAGATTCTCTTCTTAAATTTCCTGAGTTTTCAGCAGTGCAAAAATTAAGGCCTAGGAAATTGCACCATGCTAAATGACAGAAGAATACAATCTGTATTCTTTATGATGGGGAATTTAATGAAGTTTTAAGTAAGTCCAGAATAAATATAGTGTCATGAATGCAAAATAAATAACAAATTATAGCTTATTGGTGAGTTGAGAGGATTCACTGCCTGATCTAGTACCACCAGCAAACCAACAAGATTAGGAAGGCAAAAGGGAAATGGAGGGAGTGAGAGGGAAAGAAGGAACAAAAGGCAGGAATAAGACTTGGTCAGTGTAGAATAGTTGTTAAGGACAATCAGCAGTATCATTTCACAGATCAGCATAACAACACTTCTATGACAGTGGTAGTGTTACATTCACACTGTTCAAGTCCTCTGTTTCAAATGTCTCCTAAATCTGTTGACTTTCTGTGGCTTTGGGAGCTAAGGAAACTCAAACTTCCTTCATTGTATCACTGTTTTTTGCCAAATGAATGTTACAGTTGAACTCTTGAGAGTGAAATTCTGGGATTCTTGCTACTGCTCCACGTGGATGATGACATTTCCAAGACCCTGAAACTTCCACAATAAATAGAAAGTGGTATCTACTCATTAAAGTGGAAAAATATCAACATCAAATTTTATATGGATATTGTTATAATTATTTGACATACATAATACATGGCCAACTCAATATGAAAGTAATCAAAAGTATGCAAAAATTTCTTTTTGGTCCAAAGCAAAGCTGTGTATTCTTCAAAGATGTTTTGTTCTCTATGTGTAACCCTTCAGACATTATTAGAAAATAATATAAATTTGAACAGAAATAGAGAAAGGCTAATGTAATAATAAAAGAATGTATTTCAGAAAGTTAAAAGATCTATTTAAGTGGAAAAGTGGAAGTTTTGGATACGATTATTCTTTAAAATTCATCTGGATAGTCATCTGAGCTGAAGAGATTTTTAGGCCTCATCATGAAAGGCATTGGAGGTATAAGGTCTGTCACAGTTAAGAGAGTAAAACCCTGTAGGTGCTTTTCAAATGCAATAAAATACGGAAGAAACCTTCATTGTTTAAATATCATGCTGATAAAATTTATGAAGTGTTTTACAGACTGATACTTGCTTTTAATACGCTGGCAATATTTGTTGCAGTGTCTTTTATTGAAATCAGTTTATCCCATGGATCATGGGTTCACTTAATTTGTGTATGAGACAGGAAGGAATTTTTACAAGTTTTGACACACTGTTTAGACTCCAGGGGAATTTTTATTCTCTTACTTTGAAGTTTGGAACGTATCAAAGACTTGCAAAAGTCATGGATAAAATATCATCAATGATTAGACTTAGGATCAGAAAGTAATTTTCCCTCAGATACCAGTAGAAGCTGTTGCTTTGGAATTCCTTCTTTACTTTTGCACCTTCTTCTAGAAAGCCTAATATTTTATTTCTTTGGGTTGGATCATTTCAGAATATTTCATGCTCTTCTTGTACCAGAGGCCAAAGAAACATTTCTTCTCTCTCCAGGTAGAGAGAACATGCCCCAGGACATGGCTTTTTGCTAAAATCCTAAACTTTTTATAACAAATGTCAGATCTCTGTGATGTCCCCCAGTGGATGCGCAAGGAAGGGTAGATGAACTACAGCTCCTAACGGATTTTTCTGGAATTAACATTGATTACTGTACTGAGTCTGGCTGAGATAGAGTTAATTTCCCCCAAAGCCCTCATAGTGCTGTGCCTTGTACTGGTAGCTAGAAAGGTGTCAATAACATACCAGTGTTTTGGCTACTGCTGAGCAGTGCTCCATAGCATCAAGGCTCTCCTGAACAACAATCCCTCATCAGTAGGCTGGAGGTGGGCAAGATCTTGAGAGGCGACATAGCCAGGAAAACTGACCCAAACTGACTGAAGGGATATTCCTCACCATATTTGGTGGCCTTCTATAATGGGGCTATGGAACTGATGGACAGGAGTAGAGCAGTTGACGTCATCTACCTGGACTTGTGCAAACTGTTCGACACTGTCCCACATGACATCCTTGTCTCTAAATTGGAGAAATGTCAGTTTGATAGATGGACCACTCGGCGGATAAAGAGCTGGCTGACTGGCTGCACGCAGAGTTGTGGTCAATGGCTCAGTGCCCAGCTGGAGACCAGCAACAAGTGGTGTCCCTCAGGGATCGGTGTTGGGACCAGTCTTGTTCAACATCTTTGTCGGTGACGTGGACACTGGGATTGAGTGCGCCCTCAGCAAGTTTGCCAATGACATCAAGCTGTGTGGTTTGGTTGATACACTGGAGGGAAGGAATGCCATCCAGAGGGACCCTGACACGCTTGTGAGGTGGCCTGATGGGGATGGGACAATTTGTTCCATTACAATTTGGTTTTTTGCTAGATCTAGTAAATGTATCACGAATTTATAATTCTTTTGGATAGGAAAATTATTAGCAACGATACTAAACGTAATGCATTTTGACACGTATCAGCATTTAACAAAAACATTGTTATTGAACCTTAATTTTGTTCATTAAAAAAGGCATAGCAACGGCTTCTAGTTCTGATAATATCCCATTATATTTACAGTCAGAGTACTTGTGCTTCTTTGTAGCCATTCTTAATGTGGTAGGCATAAGAATGCAGGTGATTCTGGCCCCTCATCAGGGAAAGCAAGGTGCTATATAGTTGCGTGCACTTATGTATGCTGATGCGCTCATAGGATGAAAAACATCTCCGACTTTTACACAGTACTATTCTGAAATGTCCATTTGCATAACCTCATGATGCCTTTCTGGACGTAGTCTTTCATTTCCTTTGTCTTCAGCTAAGCCTTCCTTCTTATCCTGTTTCTCATTGTCAGCAGCCTCTTCAGACTGGTAAATGTATGAAAACTTGTTCTTCTTTTCCTGTTCTTAATGACCACCTTAGGCAATGTTGTGCTTGTGAAGAACACTTAAAGCCATTTATTTATTCATTCATTCATTCATTCATTCATTCATTCGTTTATTTATTTATATGCTTTCAGTGATAGTATGAAAATAAAAGATGGTTCTGAACTGGCTAAATCCTTTCTAATAGGACATGCAGCTTTTTAAGGTTGCTTCAAATCTTAAGTTAGCTTAGGTTAACTGAAAGTTAGCTTTGGAGTGTCTAGTTTAGGGAATAGCACTGAACTACTGTGAAAGCATTCAGACACAAACTGGGAGAACTGGCCTGTAATAAACACTGTAAACTGATTGGAAGCAATGGTGGTTATAGGTGATACACCTGCTCAGCTCAGTGACTAAACTCAGAAGAGCAAGAGAAAGAGGATGTTTACCCTTGATTTTTTATGCTACTCTTCACCATAGGTTGCTATGAGAAAGCATACTTCCCAAAGGGAAGAAAAATAGTCAGCCGTCCCTAAAGAACATATTAGGAACGTATGAGGAACATCTATAAATTTTGATCAGTAATCTTGCCAATGACAGAAAAGATGCTTGCATCAATAGGGGAGGAAGAAAAATAAAATTAAAATTAAAAAAAATCAGCAAGACAGATTTGTTACCAAATCCTGATTCTGAAAGTTGAAGAAAAGTGCAATAACCTGAGCAAAGACCTGCTTTACGTTCTGTCTAAGCTTAGTGGGCCATGCTTTAGTTTAAACTGTGTTGATCGACCGTGATAACTAGATTAGCAATTTTTATAATTTTTACAGCACACGGTAAGGAATTATTTCAGTCAATACAGCTGAAGACATCAGAGAAGCTTTTAGACTCTAGGGTCCTTTCATGATTTCCGAGGGTTTTCTGGGCCAAAAACTTGTATGTTTTTGAAGAAATATCTGTTGGTATAATAAAAGATGTTATCTTTTCATGAATGATATGCTTAGTGGGAACTTCAAACCAACATGACTACAATCCTTCTGTTATAACTTGGCTATGAAGATACTCTTGAAAAAATTGTAGCTTCATCAGGTTCAGTGGTTCACTGTAAAGTAGTATTTTAAATGTGCTATTTTTATGCTTAAACATTGGATTAAATATTTCTCCATTAATGCTTACAATGAATTTAGTTTTCTTTCACTTTGATGTTATTTTATGTTAGAAAAAATAAATGAGACTTCCTGCCAAGAAAAGTTGGAAACTAAATTATTCTATCATTCTCTTATTTTGCAATCATAGAATCGTAGAATCATAGAATAGTTAGGGTTAGAAAGGACCTTAAGATCATCAAGTTCCAATCCCCCTGCCATGGGCAGGGACACCTCCCACTAAACCATGTCATCCAAGGCTCTGTCCAACCTGGCCTTAAACATCGCCAGGGATGGAGCATTCACAACTTCCCTGCACAACTCATTCCAGTGCCTCACCACCCTCACACTAAAGAACTTCCTCCTTATATCCAATCTAAACTTCCCCCGTTTATGTTTTAACCCTTTACCCCTTGTCCTACCACTACAGTCCCTAATGAAGAGTCTCTCAACAACACCCTTTTAGGCCCCCTTCAGACACTGGAAGGTTGCTATGAGGTCTCCAGGCAGCCTTCTCTTCTCCAAGCTGAACAGCCCCAGCTTTCCTAGCCTATCTTCACACGGGAGGTGCTCCAGCCCCCTGATCATCCTCGTGGCCCTCCTCCAGACTTGTTCCAGCAGTTCCATGTCCTTTTTATGTTGAGGACACCAGAACTGCACACAATACTCCAAGTGAGGTCTCACGAGAGGAGAATAGAGGGGCAGGATCACCTCCTTCAACCTGCTGGTTACGCTCCTTTTGATGCAGCCCAGGATATGGTTGGCTTTCTGGGCTGCTTTTTGTTTGCACTCAGATGTGCCTGAGCAAGGGAGAAAACACAGTCCATGTTCTTAAGTACATGAAGGATGCTGTGTTTCTTCCTTCTGAGCTTTTCCCTCTAGCTCCTGAGTCATTTGTAAAGGAGGGGTCAGCTGCAATTCCTTAGAGGAGTCACTGAGCTCAGATCATTTTGGTTGAGTTCCCATCTCTACCAGTAAGTGAAATGTTAGTGACAGCTTTATAACTGAAAAAATACAAGGACCGCTTTTAGCAATTTTCATGTGCTCAGTAACGATATTGAAGAATTTTCAGTTGTGACCAAAAAGTGGTGAGTGAGCTTGAAGAAAAAGTATTAGAAAGGGAACCCAGAGGTAAACTGTTCCACTGCCACCTCTTGCTGAACTTACTTTCACCTGTAGCTGAGAGTGAGGCATTACCTGATGAGAACACTTTGATCCGTGCTGCCATTGCGTGTGCCAGCTGATAGATAGGTGTTAGCTTGTTCCTCAGCAGAATGGTTTCTCACCACAGTCTGGGATTTGCTGCTTGGTTTTACTTTACCCTCCTGAACTATGAAAGGGTTAGATATTACTGTTAAAATAATGTTGATATTCTCCCCCTCTGCAGGATGAGACTGAAAAAAAGGATGAAAAAGAAAAGAAAAAAGAGCCCGAGCCCAACTTCCAGCTTCTGGACAACCCAGCCAGAGTCATGCCTGCTCAGCTCAAAGTTCTCACTATGACAGAGAGCTGCCGATACCAGCCTTTCAAACCAGTAAGTGTCATCTTCCTAGTCCATGTGTTTGACAGTGTTCCCAGGGCTGGGCTTGTGCCAGGACCCAGAAGTTCTGCGTGTCCATGAGGGTGCCACTCTCAGCGGGTATCACTGTAATGTCTGACAGAGATTTGCAACTTCACTGTTGTCATGCCTGCTTTTTAGTGTCTCTCTCTCCAAATGATCACATGCAATTCTAGTTACAGGAAAGCCAGAGCTACTGCAAACCTTTTCACCATACTAATGCCGCTTTATTCTTCTACATATGACAAATGCTGTGACATGGAAACCAATCAGACGTACTCTGTATTAATGACATTGCTGGGGACATAAAGACTGAGCCATGATTTTTACAATGGTGTGAGAAGTTGTACAGGCTCATTGCCAAAGCAGTGAAATACATTACGACTTCTTCTGGGGCTTTATTATCCTGCAGTGGGATTTATACCTAAATGGAAGGGTTTTTCCATTAAACAGATTTCATATTCAATTATGTCTCACCTTAGAAAAAGTGCCTTTATCTCTGCTTAACACACAGGAGATAGCACGTGATTGTCAGGTGGATGATGGAAAAGATCTTTTAGCATTAAGCCTAAGGGATAACTAACTTTTATGTGAGATGCTCAAATATATTGCAAAGCTAACAAGCTTGCTCCTGACCTCAAACTCTCCTGAGTCAAATTCTTCTGGCCCTTATTTTTGTCCAAGAAATAACACCCTGGACTTTTTCCTTTTGCAGAATTACATGCGGGGAAAATGGTGTTCAGAAGAAGTAATGTTTTTTCCAGAAAAATAGTAATGTTTTTAATAAATTGACTTACTGGAATAATACCAGCACATTGGAATTCTCTGTGCATCATCCCCTTTAGCAAAGTTGTGGAAGGATTTTTTAGTTTCTACCCTTAAAAAAGAGGAGGTGACCCAAGTGATATTTGGATTGGGAAGATCTGTTACATGGTCCAGTAACTGTCCACTCATGCAGCTGAAATGTGGAGGTCACCTAGCTATTTGCTTCAGTTTCAAAAGAAGTCAAGTCCTTGGTGAGGGGAGTGCAGTTTCCTGCCTTAAACTGCCATAAATAGGTTTTGAAGAGAACAGAGCAGTGCAATTTTTTGCTGGGATTATGGTGTGTAACCAAGGAGGCTCTTGAAAAGGAGCTGTTCTGGACCTTTGCTCTGCTTTGGGGAATGCCAGAGTAAAAGGCCTCTTTTAAATGCTGTTTATAGCCAGGAATCCTGCTGTAGTCAAAGCCCTGATTCCAGACAGGCATGACACAGCACTGCCTCTTCGCACCTTGTGTTTCAGTCCTGGAGACACACAAATTTGCTTCAGCCTGCCAGGATGTTTGGTTGTGATCTTTGCAATTAATTTCCTTTTTTTTCTATGAGGTTCTGCTAAATAGGATTCCTCAGTTGGTGGAAGCTGGTGATCAGATTATGCTCTGTTTCAGATAGCCTCTTGGGAAGCAGCTACACATAGAGCTTCACTAAGCTTTGTTGCCCTGAAAAGATGAGCCTTATAAAGCAATTATGGTTCGATTAGTTTACACGTGGAAAGCCCCAGACTGGGACTGGAGTAAAGCTGTGAATCCAGATGCCATTTTCTATTGAACTGAGACTTAGATAGTGGAAATACAAAAGGTGGCCTGCATAGATTCTGTGCCATCCCCTTACCAGGCAGGGATGCAGGTGAGTGTCAGATGCTTTGCTCTCTGAAACTCATTGATGCTGAGGTGTTTCATATGGCCTACTGTCCCAGTTTTGGCTGGGATAGAGTTAATTTTCTTCCTAGTAGCTGGTACAATGCTGTGTTTTGGCTTTAGTTTGAGAATTATGTTGATAACACACCAGTGTTTTAGTTGTTGCTAAGTAATACTTACCCTGATGAAGGACTTTTCAGTCTCTCATGCTCTGCCAGTGAGGAGGGGCACGAGAAGCTGGGAGGAAGTAGAGACAGGACAGCTGACCTGCACTAGCCAAAGGGATATGCTGCGAGGAAGTAGAGACAGGACAGCTGACCTGCACTAGCCAAAGGGATATACCATAGATCATCATGTTTGGTATATAAACTGGGGAGAGTTGGCCAGAAGGGGCCGGTTGCTGCTCAGGGACGAGCTGGGTATCAGTCAGCGGGTGGTGAGTATTGTGCATCACTGTTGTTTGTTGGTTTGGTTTTCTCATTTTATCTCTCTCTCTCTCTTTTTGTTGTTTCCTTTTTTTATTGCTATTAGTAGAAATAGTATTATACCTTATTTTAATTTTTAAACTTTTCTTATCTCAACCCATGGGTTTTATTTTTTTTCCAGTTCTTCTCCCCATCCCGCTGGGAGCAGGAGTAATAGAGCAAGCAGCTGTGTGGTACTTAGTTGCCAGCTGGGCTTAAACCACAATACTAAGGATAAACGCTGTGGCCTTGAACACTCTATCATGAGGTCGAGGCAAGCAGCGCTAATGCTCACTG